>JARQOD010002389.1:0-78539 GCA_033576555.1 Oophaga sylvatica
AACGAAATTTTTTTTATTGCAGTCAAAAACAACGTTTCGGTCCTATTCGGACCTTCATCAAAGTACCGACTGCTTGTATTAATTAAGATCCCAAATATACCTGATATATATTTCTTGATGTATATTTTTTGTATTAGTAGGTATAGCCAGTATCCACTGGAAAAACAAGCAACCGGATGTCAGGACTGGATTATGACACCCGAATAGCAATGGAGATGAGAATAGAGAGACAGGTCCTCACTGAACGCGGTGTCCGCCGCTTGTTCAAGTGACACCGCGTTCAGTGAGGACTAGAGTTGAGCGATACTTTCCGATATGCTAAAGTATCGGAATCGGAATGGTATCGCCGATATCACTAAAAAATCGGCGATACCCGATACCGATACCGGAAGTCCCATGTAAGTCTATGGGAACAAAATATCGCAACTAAAAAAAAAACCATTCTTTCCTTGTAAACACTAAATATACACACATAGAATACATATATATATATATATACATGTCATTGTGACATATATATATATACATATATGTATAGTTTATACACTTCTACATAGTAAAATATCCTTTGATTCAATTGCCGGGTAAAGCCGGCTTCAGTGAAAAGACAGAAGCACCCGACATGAAATGACACTTGGTGTATATAGGGTTAAACATTTCTTTTCATGTCCTTTGCTATCTAATTTGCACAAACAATTAAATCAGACTATGTGTGCAAAATTTCACACCTGTAGGGGTTAATTAAAGGTGTAAATTCGTTGTAAAAAAAAACGGACTTTTTTGCTACGAATTTACACCTTTAATTAACCCCTAGAGGTGTGAAATTTTGCACACATAGTCTGATTTAATTGTTTGTGCAAATTAGATAGCAAAGGACATGAAAAGACATGGTTAACCCTATGTACACCAAGTGTCATTTCATGTCGGGTCACCCGACATGAAATGACACTTGGTGTACATAGGGTTAAACATTTCTTTTCATGTCCTTTGCTATCTAATTTGCACAAACAATTAAATCAGACTATGTGTGCAAAATTTCACACCTCTAGGGGTTAATTAAAGGTGTAAATTCGTTGTAAAAAAAACGGACTTTTTTGCTACGAATTTACACCTTTAATTAACCCCTAGAGGTGTGAAATTTTGCACACATAGTCTGATTTAATTGTTTGTGCAAATTAGATAGCAAAGGACATGAAAAGACATGGTTAACCCTATGTACACCAAGTGTCATTTCATGTCGGGTTCTGCATTTTCACAAAAGCCGGCAATTGAATTAGCGGCTATTATACTATGTAGAAGTGTATGAACTACAAATATAAATATATATATATATATGTGTCACAAATTCAATGACATGTATATATATATATATGAGGTGTAAAATTGCTGAAAAAAAATGTGTGGGCTCCCGCCCTATTTTCGCAACCAGACAGACAAAGCCAGTGAGTGGGGGCAGATAATAATAGCCCAGAGAGGGACCATTATTTTTGCCCCCCCCCGGCTACTAACATCTGCCCCCAGACACCCCAGGAAAGACAAATCTATAATTAGATTCGCCCTTTCTGGCACTTTGCCCGTCTATTCCCATTGCCCTGTAGCGGTGGCGAATGGGTTAATATGGGTTAAAGCCACCTTGCTATTGAAAGGTGACCTTAAGCCAGGTTAATAATTGAGAGCTGTCAATTAGACAACTATCAATTATTAATCCTATTGCATGAAATAAAAATAAAACACACACACTTTAATTAAAAATCATTTTAATGAAATAAAGACACATGTTTTTGACCATCTTTTATTTTACTGCAAAAACCATTTCCTGTAATAAAAATAAAATAAAAAAGCAAAATTATTCTTACCTATCCCATGCACAGTCAGGTCCCACGGTGTAATCCTTCAGAAAGGGTTAATGTTTACTGCAGGGACCGCAGCTAATGCTGCAGCCTCACAGTAAACCCCAAATGAATGAGTTCCTCTCCTGCCTGACAGGAGAGTAAAGGCTGGGTGTCACATAACGATACACCAGCGATCCCGACAACGATATGCACTTGTCAGGATCGCTGGTGTATCGCTACATGATCGCTGCTGAGCTGCCAAACAGGCAGCTCAGGCAGCGATCTGGGACAGCGACACTGCGGGTAACATCGCTTAAGGGCCCGTCTCACATAGCGATATCGCTACCGAGATCGCTGCTGAGTCACTAGTTTTGTGATGCAGCAGCGAGCTCACCAGCGATATCGCTGTGTGTGACATTCAGCGACGATCAGCCCCCCTGCCGGGTATCGCTGATCGTCGCAGAAATGTCAGGACCTTTTTTTGATCGCTGGTTTCCCTCTGACAGGCACGCATCGCTGCGTGTGACAGGCGGGAAACCAGCGATCAAAGGTCCTGACATTTCAGTGACGATCAGCGATACCCGGCAGGGGGGCTGATCGTCGCTGAATGTCACACACAGCGATATCGCTGGTGAGCTCGCTGCTGCGTCACAAAACTAGTGACTCAGCAGCGATCTCGGTAGCGATATCGCTATGTGAGACGGGCCCTTAAGTGGAAAGCTTAATTGATTGCTTTCCACTTTCACTTCAGGTCAGCCAGGGACACAATCAGTGACGTCAGAGGGAACTGATTAACAAAAATAGGGGTTCCCTTCGAAAAAAAAATGGCGTGGGGTCCCCCCTATTTTTATTAACCAGCCAGATGAAGCAGACCGCTGAGGCCTGGATTTTCAGGCTGTTAAGGAGCCAAGATCCATGGACCTTGCCAGCCTGATAATACCAGGCCACAGCAGTCTGCATATCTTGGCTGATTAACAAAAATAGGGGATCCCCTCGAAAAAAATTGGCGTGGGGTCCCCCCTATTTTTGTTAACCAGCCAGATGAAGCAGACCACTGAGGCCTGGATTTTCAGGCTGTTAAGGAGCCAAATCCATGGACCTTGCCAGCCTGATAATACCAGGCCACAGCAGTCTGCATATCTTGGCTGATTAACAAAAATAGGGGATCCCCTCGAAAAAAATTGGCGTGGGGTCCCCCCTATTTTTGTTAACCAGCCAGATGAAGCAGACCGCTGAGGCCTGGATTTTCAGGCTGTTAAGGAGCCAAGATCCATGGACCTTGCCAGCCTGATAATACCAGGCCACAGCAGTCTGCATATCTTGGCTGATTAACAAAAATAGGGGATCCCCTCGAAAAAAATTGGCGTGGGGTCCCCCCTATTTTTGTTAACCAGCCAGATGAAGCAGACCGCTGAGGCCTGGATTTTCAGGCTGTTAAGGAGCCAAGATCCATGGACCTTGCCAGCGTGATAATACCAGGCCACAGCAGTCTGCATATCTTGGCTGATTAACAAAAATAGGGGATCCCCTCGAAAAAAATTAGCGTGGGGTCCCCTTATTTTTGTTAACCAGCCAGATGAAGCAGACCGCTGAGGCCTGGTTTTTCAGGCTGGTAAGGATCCAATATCCATGGACCTTGGAAGCCTGATAATACCAGGCCACAGCAGTCTGCTTAGCTTGGCTGGTTAACAAAAATAGGGGATCCCCTCGAAAAAAAAACGGCGTGGGGATCCCCCCTATTTTTGTTAACCAGCCAAGTAAAATGCAGACTGCTGCGGCCTGGTATTAAAAGACTGTCAAGGCCCATGGATTTTGGCCCTCAACAGCCTGATAATACCAGGCTACAGCAGCCCCACATTTGGCGCATCAAAAGATGTGCCAATTGTGGCACTTTACCCGGCTCTTCCCACTTGCCCTGTAGCGGTGGCAAGCGGGGTAATAAGGGGTTATTGTCACCGTTGATTGCACGGTGACAATAAGCCCGGTTAATAATGGAGAGGCGTCAATAAGACACCGGTCCATTATTAATCCCAAAGTTATTAAATGTGTAAAAAAAAGACACAGCAAGAAAAAAGTATTTTAATGAAATAAAAGAGACAACACAGTTTTCATTTCTTTTATTATACTCTCATTCCTGCGACGCCATCGATCTCCTGTAAAAAAAGAAAAAAAACAAACCAACAGTATACCACCTGTCCGACGCAGTCCATAAGGATAGTCCCACGACGATCCAGCTCTGCTACATCGCAATGACAGGCAGAGCCTGTCATTGCAACGCAGCACAGCTGATTACCTGCTTCCCCGGCGGTGACGTCATCGGACTGACTGCTTTACGGCCGGGATTACCCAGCAGTCACTGCAGTTATCGCGAGAAACTGCATGTGACCGCCGGGGAGAAGAGGATGGCGGCCATGAAGCAGTCCAGGACGTGACCGCCGGAGATCTTCTGCCAGGTAAGTGCCGCTGACTCCTGACAGACCCGACCGACGGACACTGACAGTGACAGTGACATCCCGATTCCGGTATCCGATAAGACGAAAATATCGGAACTCGGAATCGGAATTCCGATACAGCTAATATCA
The DNA here is from genome assembly GCA_033576555.1 of Oophaga sylvatica. Taxonomy (NCBI): domain Eukaryota; kingdom Metazoa; phylum Chordata; class Amphibia; order Anura; family Dendrobatidae; genus Oophaga; species Oophaga sylvatica. The sequence goes on from JARQOD010002389.1 coordinate 4,415, forward strand.
GCCGATACCCGATATTTGCAGTATCGGAATGCTCAACACTAGTGAGGACCTGTCTCTCTATATATATCAGGTATATTTGGGATCTTAATTAATACTGATACGAATCTCATTTCCACCATAGTTCATAGATCTCCTGTAGATCATGTAAAGAGTATTCTGGACATTACTTTACCTACCTATGAGAGTACCATTCTACAAGCAGTCGGTACTTTGATGAAGGTCCGAATAGGACCGAAACGTTGTTTTTGACTGCAATAAAAAAATTTTCGTTTCACAAAAGTTGAGTGCCAAGTTCTTTTTTGATATTGTCTTTGAGACAAAGTCCTGCGTTTTCCCATCTGAGCATGCCCAGAGTGAGATCTCTCATTGGAGATCAGGGGTCACATGTTCAGGTGCTGTAGCGGCTCCTATTGGTCCGCCAGGAAGGTCATGTAGCTACGTTTGTTTGTAACAGCTTCTCATTGGTCCTTGTTCCTGGAAGGTCCTGTAGCTGTTGCTATAAAAGGGTAGCATGGCTGGGCCGCCATGCGCTAATATCAATCATTGTATGCTATGCGCCAGTGTGGTCATGTGTATGTGTGGATAGGGACCCGGCTGAAATAAGCCACTAGAATACCGACTTAATCGGTGAGGAGTTTGGTATGGTAACTGGTCAGGGTCAGTGTCCTAGATGCCCTAGATTACCGGCATAACCGGTGAGGAGTTTGATTGCCGTATTCAGGGCCTGGCGTTCAGACGCCATAGATTGCGGGTGACTCCCGCGAGGACATTAGCGCATGATCACGCTTTATGTGCGCTTAGCACTTAACTGTGTATCTGGGAGTCTTACAGGACACAGTGCTTTTTCTCAGCGGCCCTGTGACGTAACAGGGTTCGCTTTCAACGCTAGTCAGCGCCCTAGCGTGTTTTCTTTGCCACTCAGTTGTGTCTAGTGAGTGCGCACACATCGCCATATAGCGTTGCGGCTCCTCTTCTAGCGGCTCTGTGGAGTAACAGAGTTCGCACTCATTGCCACAGTGCATTACGGTGTTTATGTTGGCAGCTCTGCGGGATAACAGAGTTTGCTTCTTGCGCCTTTTTGCCAGCAGCGGGCTTCGCCTGCACGGTGGACCCCGGGCTGTGAACGCACTTATTATTTATATTATTTTGTGCGTTCCGCCAGCCTTAACATAGGAAACCCGAGTTTTTTTGCTGCGACCCCCCCGGAGGTCTTTTTTAGGGTATCAAAACTTCACAAATCTATAGCAACAGTGCACAAATGACATGGGAACATCATGGGGAAGACCCCTTGAAGTATTTCTGACTCCTAGGTCACTGCTGTGAACAATGTTGTCAGAGTGTTATGCCACTTTTACAGGCGCACACTAAAACATTCAAAAACGAAACCAAAATGGATTTTCCTGGGAAATATGTTAAGAAACATCCTTTCCAGGGTAATAATTTGTATGTAAGGCAAAATAAATAATCCCCCAAAAAAATGTACCTCCACCACTTGGGCTATGTTCACACTTAGCGTTTTTGATGCGTTTTTCAACTTTAGCATTGCTTTCAACCAATACAAATGCATTCACAGGGAAATGTCATTTTAACATTTAACAACCTTATCTGGCCATGTGGTGTGTGACACATCATCAGACACATACTGTTTCATTTATGAAGGAGGGACTCTGAAAGTCACAAAGCCTATTTTTATAGGGGCATCAGGCGGCATTAACATTCTTAAAGGGTAATCAGCAGGCTATGCTTTGTTGTTCCCATTATTAAACAGTGGGTCTCCTATACTGTTATTACCTATGCAGTGAGTGGCTGGGCTGCCAAAAATTAGGATGCACCCCAATACCCCTTTGATGACACATACAGGAGGGCCTCAGGAAAAAATGTTCCCATTATAAGAAAGTAGGTCTCCCATTGTGTTTGCCTCTGCATTGTACTGGCTGGCCACATGAAAGAAAAGTTCCCATTATTATTTATTTGGTACTGCCATACTATTTGCCTATGTATTTAATGCAAGGCCTATCCTGCCCCAACGTTACACACACTCCAATAACCCTTTGAACCAAAGTACTGGATAACCACATGAAAACAAAGTTCCCATTATTATTTATTTGTTACTGCCATACTGTTTTCCTATGCATTGAATGCTAGGTCTGCCCTGACCCAACGTTACACGCACTCCAATAACTCTTTGAACCAAAGTACTGAATGGCCCATGAAAGCAAAGTTCCCATTATTCTTTATTTGGTATTGCCATACTGTTTGCCTTTGCATTGAATGCAAGGCCTGCCATGCCCCAAAATTACACGCACCCCAATAACCCTTTGAACCGACGTACAGGATGGACACCTGAAAACACTGTTCCTAGTAATTTAGTACTCCCATACTGCTTGGCTATGAAGTGAATTGTTGAGCCTGAAGAACCTGCATTGGAGAATGTCAGTGCTGAGGAAGAAGATCCAGCAGTGGAGAATATCAGTTGTTGTGAGTGGGCTTGGGATGAGTTCTGAGCAGAGGCTCCCTCTGGTGGTTACAAGCGGTGCTGGTCTGTCCAGTGAAGATTGTGAAGATTGTGAGGATTGGGAATCAGGTGTTACTGACTGGTCTTATATAAGGGAGTCACCTTCCCATCAGGGTTGCCGGTGATCAATTGTTCTGGTCTCTATCCTTGATTCCTGTTTCCCTTGTAGCCTGCTGTGTCGTGTCTGCATCTCCTGCTAACAGATAAGACATTTTCTTCTTTTTGTTTTTGTGCTTGATTTTTGCATTTTGTCCTGCACTTCTGTGGGGGCCTTCAGGGTCCCCTCCGGGGGCTTTTGCCCTCTCAGTTTAGTTCAGTCACTGATGTTTGTACTTTTGCTTTTTCCAGTTTTTTCAGTGGCTGCTGTTTTGATTTTGTTACACCAGAGAACTAATTTAGGTGGTAGAGGTCGTGTGATCTCAGGTGTTTTTGAAATTAGTAGAGTTGGTGCTTTTCAGGGTTTTCTGGGATTGCAGTAAGTACCCTTCCTATCCTTTTCTATTTAGTTAGTTTGGGCCCCAACGTTTGCTCATACTATTTTCTGTCTGTGTTGGTATTTCTTCTTGTCTAACCGCCATTACATGTTTGGGGGCTTTCTATTATCTTTGGGGTTCTGCTCCGGGGCAGATAGCTTTCCTATATCTATCTTTAGGTGTAGTTAGTTTTCAGGCTGTGACGAGGCGTCTAGGACCAACGTAGGAACGATCCACGGCTGCCTCTAGTTGTTGTGGTTAGTCAGGGTACTACAATCTCATAGATTCCAACTGCTCTGGTGTATTGCCTTTTTTGCCTGCACTCCTCAGCTACCGAAACATAACAGTATCACCGACCCAAAATTTAAAATTGTATGGTACTCACAGAAGGGAAAAAATTTGTGAAAGAAAAAACGGTTGTCAGAGTTGTCAGAGATATTTTTCTGTTTGTTGCATTTTTTTTTTTTTTCCCTCTGTATCTCTGGGTGCTGGGGAGGATTCTTTCTCTCAATGGAGTTTGCACAGTTGTCTGGCCGTGTGGATCAGCTTGCCACTGAGGTTCAGAGTATTGCTGCATATCTTACTAGGTTGCCTGTTGTGGAACCTAGGATTCCCATGCCAGATTTGTTTTTAGGGGATCGAGCTAAGTTTCAGAATTTCAAAAATAATTGTAAATTGTTTTTTGCCTTAAAATCTAAGTCCTCAGGGAACGCAGCGCAGCAGGTTCAAATTGTCATCTCTCTCCTGCGCGGCGATCCTCAGGATTGGGCTTTTTCCCTGACACCTGGGGATCCTGTTTTGAGTGATGTTGATGCATTTTTTCAGGCTTTGGGGTTATTGTACGATGAGCCTAATGTCACTGATCAAGCTGAAAAAGCCTTGTTGGCATTAAATCAGGGGCTTGATGACGCTGAGTTATACTGTCAGAGATTCCGTAGGTGGGCAGTCCTGACCAAGTGGAATGACGATGCTTTGGCGGCCCTTTTTCGGAAGGGTCTGTCAGATAATGTAAAGGATGTTATGGTGGGATTCCCTGTCCCCTCTGGTCTCAATGATTCTATGTCATTAGCGATTCAAATTGACAGACGTTTGCGTGAGCGGAGAAGTATGCGTGGAATAGTGTTGCCTTGTGAACCTGCTTCTGAATCCATGCAGTGTGATAGAGTGGTGTCTGGGGCACAGCGTCATGAGTTTCGAAAGCGCAATGGGTTATGTTTCTACTGTGGTGATGCCTCTCATGCTATTTCAGTCTGCCCTAAGCGGGGAAGACGTTTTGCACGCTCAGTTGTCTTGGGTAGTGTTCAGACTAAGTTTTTATTAACTGTCACTCTGATATGCTCTCTGACCTCATTTTCTGCTCAGGCTTTCGTTGATTCTGGAGCAGCTATTAACCTGATGGATTATGATTTTGCTAAACGTTGTGGGTTTCCCTTGACACCCCTACAGAAGTCTATTCCCCTACTGGGGATCGATTCTACCCCTTTGGCTGAGAATAAACCTCAGTTCTCTACTCAGGTGATAATGAGGGTTGAACCTGATCATCAAGAGTGCTGCAAATTTTTGGTTCTGTATAATCTGCATGATATTATCGTACTGGGTTTCCCTTGGTTACAGTCTCATAATCCTGTTTTGGATTGGAAATCTGTGTCTGTAACCAGTTGGGGCTGCCAATGTGTTAATACCAACACTCCTGTTTTTTCTGCCTCCCCCCAGGCTCAGGATGTTCCTGACTTTTTGATTGATTTTTCTGATGTATTTAGCGAAAGTAAATCTGCATCCTTGCCTCCCCATAGGAGCTATGACTGCGCTATTGAATTAGTGCCTGGTAGTAAATTCCCTAAAGGTCGCCTTTTTAACTTGTCTGTACCTGAACATGACGCTATGCGGTCTTATATCAAGGAGTCATTGGAGAAGGGTCATATCAGACCATCCTCTTCACCCTTAGGTGCCGGTTTTTTCTTTGTGGCCAAAAAGGATGGTTCATTAAGGCCGTGTATTGATTATCGTCTTTTGAACAATATTACTGTGAAATATCAATACCCGTTACCCTTGATTTCTGACCTGTTTTCCAGGGTGAAAAACGCTACTTGGTTTACCAAGCTTGACCTCAGGGGGGCATATAACCTTATTCGCATTAAGCACGGGGATGAATGGAAGACGGCATTCAATACCCCTGAAGGGCATTTTGAGTACCTAGTGATGCCCTTTGGGCTCACTAATGCTCCTTCTGTCTTCCAGTCCTTCATGAATGACATTTTCAGGGATTTTGTGGATAAATTTCTGATTGTTTATTTGGATGATATCTTGATTTTTTCTAATGACTGGGACTCTCATGTGAAACATGTTCGAACTGTATTCCAGATTTTGAGAGAGAATGCTCTGTATGTGAAGGGATCAAAGTGTCTTTTTGGCGTACAGAGGATCTCATTTCTGGGATTCATTTTGTCCCCATCTGTTATTGAAATGGACCCGGTCAAGGTTCAGGCCATCTGTGATTGGGTCCAACCTACTTCATTAAAGGCTCTTCAAAGATTTTTGGGTTTTGCCAATTTTTATCGTAAATTTATTGGTAATTTCTCGGTTATTGTTAAACCATTAACTGATTTGACCAAAAAGGGTTCTGATGTGGTGAATTGGCCTCCTGAGGCAGTCTCTGCATTTCAGGAACTTAAGCAGAGATTCACTTCTGCTCCTGTTCTACGGCAGCCTGATGTTTCCCTGCCATTTCAGGTGGAGGTTGATGCCTCTGAAATTGGGGCAGGTGCCGTTTTGTCCCAAAAAGATCCAGAGACCTCTAAAAGTAACCCTTGTGCCTTTTTCTCTCGAAAATTTTCTCCTACTGAACGTAATTATGACGTGGGTAATCGGGAGTTATTGGCCATGAAGTGGGCTTTTGAAGAGTGGAGACATTGGCTGGAGGGAGCCAAACATCAGGTGGTGGTCCTTACTGACCATAAGAATCTGGTTTATCTGGAATCTGCCAAGCGACTCAATCCTAGACAGGCCAGGTGGGCCTTGATTTTCACACGTTTTAATTTTGTGGTTTCCTTTCTTCCTGGCACTAAGAATGTTAAGGCGGATGCCCTCTCAAGGAGCTTCCTTGCGGACTCTCCTGAGTTATCTGATCCTTCTGTTATTTTGAAAGAGGGTGTAGTTCTTTCCGCCATCTCACCTAATTTGAGACTTGCTCTGGAGGGGTGTCAGGAGGATAGGCCCGAGCGCTGCCCTGTTGGAAAATTGTTTGTCCCGGACCAGTGGAAAAAGAGTGTGATGTCTGAGATTCATTGTTCCGCGTTGGCTGGGCATCCCGGAAGTTTTGGTACCAGAGACTTGGTTAGTCGGTCCTTTTGGTGGCCTACCTTGTCTCGTGATGTCAGGGAATTTGTGCAGTCCTGCGGGACTTGCTCTCGCTCCAAGCCTTGCTCTCGCTCTAGTGGTTTGTTGATGCCATTGCCTGTGCCCAAGAGACCATGGACCCATATCTCTATGGATTTCATTTCCGACCTTCCTGTTTCTCAGAGAATGACCGCCATCTGGGTGATTTGTGATAGGTTTTCCAAGATGATACATCTTGTGCCATTACCTAAGTTGCCTTCCTCCTCTGAATTGGTGCCGTTGTTCCTTCAGCACGTGGTTTGTTTACACGGCATTCCTGAGAACATAGTGTCTGACAGAGGAGTCCAGTTTGTTTCCAGATTCTGGAGGACTTTTTGTTCTAAACTGGGTGTTCAATTGTCTTTCTCCTCGGCATTTCATCCTCAGACCAATGGTCAAACTGAGAGAACAAACCAGACATTGGAGACTTATCTAAGATGCTTTGTGTCTGCTGATCAGGATGACTGGGTCTCTTTTTTGCCTTTGGCTGAGTTTGCTCTTAATAATAGGGCTAGCTCTGCCACTTTGATGTCTCCGTTTTTCTGTAATTCTGGGTTTCACCCTCGATTTTCTTCAGGACAGACGGAGGCTTCTGTCTGTCCAGGTGTTGACTCTGTTGTGGAGCGTATGCAACAGATTTGGGACCAGGTAGTGGAGAGGTTGTCCCTCTCTCAGGAGAGGGCCCAGCGGTTTGCTAACCGGCATAGGACTGATGGTCCTCGGTTTAAAGTAGGGGACTTGGTCTGGTTGTCCTCAAAAAATATTCCTATGAGAGTAGCATCTCCTAAATTTAAGCCTAGGTTCATTGGACCTTATAAGATCATGGAGATTCTTAATACTGTTTCTTTTCGTTTGCTTCTTCCAGGGACATTTAAGATCCATAACGTGTTCCACAAGTCCTTGTTGAAGAGGTTTGTTGAGCCAGTGGTTCCTGCTGCTGTGCCTCCTGACCCTGTTTTGGTTGAGTGCAATCTGGAGTATGTGGTTGAGAAAATATTAGATTCTCGTTTTTCTAGACGGAAACTCCAGTATTTGGTTAAGTGGAGAGGTTATGGTCAGGAAGACAATTCTTGGGTGTTTGCTTCGGACATCCATGCTAGGAGACTCATCCGTGCATACCATAGAACTCATCCTGACCGACCTGGTTGCTCAAATGAGGGTTCGGTGACCCCTCCTCAAGGGGGGGTACTGTTGTGAGTGGGCTTGGGATGAGTTCTGAGCAGAGGCTCCCTCTGGTGGTTACAAGTGGTGCTGGTCTGTCCAGTGAAGATTGTGAAGATTGTGAGGATTGGGAATCAGGTGTTACTGACTGGTCTTATATAAGGGAGTCACCTTCCCATCAGGGTTGCCGGTGATCAATTGTTCTGGTCTCTATCCTTGATTCCTGTTTCCCTTGTAGCCTGCTGTGTCGTGTCTGCATCTCCTGCTAACAGATAAGACATTTTCTTCTTTTTGTTTTTGTGCTTGATTTTTGCATTTTGTCCTGCACTTCTGTGGGGGCCTTCAGGGTCCCTCCGGGGGCTTTTGCCCTCTCAGTTTAGTTCAGCCACTGATGTTTGTACTTTTGCTTTTTCCAGTTTTTTCAGTGGCTGCTGTTTTGATTTTGTTACACCAGAGAACTAATTTAGGTGGTAGAGGTCGTGTGATCTCAGGGTGTTTTTGAAATTAGTAGAGTTGGTGCTTTTCAGGGTTTTCTGGGATTGCAGTAAGTACCCTTCCTATCCTTTTCTATTTAGTTAGTTTGGGCCCCAACGTTTGCTCATACTATTTTCTGTCTGTGTTGGTATTTCTTCTTGTCTAACCGCTAGAGTTGAGCGATACTTTCCGATATCCTAATGTATCGGAATCGGAATGGTATCGCCGATATCACTAAAATATCGGCGATACCCGATACCGATACCGGAAGTCCCATGTAAGTCTATGGGAACAAAATATCGCAACTAAAAAAAACCCATTCTTTCCTTGTAAACACTAAATATACACACATAGAATACATATATATATATATATATACATGTCATTGTGACATATATATATACATATATGTATAGTTTATACACTTCTACATAGTAAAATATCCTCTGATTCAATTGCCCGGTAAAGCCGGCTTCAGTGAAAAGACAGAAGCACCCGACATGAAATGACACTTGGTGTACATAGGGTTAACCATGTCTTTTCATGTCGTTTGCTATCTGATTTGCACAAACAATTAAATCAGTCTATGTGTGCAAAATTTCACACCTGTAGGGGTTAATTAAAGGTGTAAATTCGTTGTAAAAAAAACTGACTTTTTTGCTACGAATTTACACCTTTAATTAACCCCTACAGGTGTGAAATTTTGCACACATAGTCTGATTTAATTGTTTGTGCAAATTAGATAGCAAAGGACATGAAAAGACATGGTTAACCCTATGTACACCAAGTGTCATTTAATGTCGGGTCATAGGTCATAGGTGTTCGGTCTGGATGCCGAACTTTACTGTTCGGGTTCGCCCATCTCTACTTGCAAAATCACCAATCTATAGCACTAGCTTCTCCAAGAGCAGTTCTCCTAATCACAGCTCTGACTATCCTGAGCTATGTGCTTGTTCAAGTGCCATTATCTCTATATGTACCGTAAATACAGTGATAGCAGTGTACATTATAAAATAAATCACTAATAGCTGAATGTGTTACAGCAGAACTTTATAGTTCTACTAATACTATAACTCAGCCTATCCTATCAGAAACAAAGAAGTAAAGAGCAACATAGCTCTGACCTGCTCCAGAGACAAATTGAGAATATTTCTTTAATTGTAACCACAACAATACCAGCACATTAAAAAGTTGTTGTTGTCCAATGTCCATATAGTACTATATTATGCTAAACAGTGGCCAGAGACCGCCATACCATGCCACAATAGTCCCATAGTTTGTTTTCATAGGACAGTGCGATTCTGTGCCTGCACACAGCCATATACTTTGCATAAAGTACCATATTCTACCTGCAAAGAACCAAATTGTGTGTTTGCAGTCCTACAATGAGCCTATATTGCACCCAATAAACTACACATTAGACCCAAATTAGAGTAATACTTGCCCATGTACATAGATGCCAGAGAGAACCACGTTTGTAAGTTACTGTGTATAACAACGCACATTATTCCATATTGTGCCCTGTTTGATTGATCCGATTCCTAACTGAAGGTGGTTTTCCAATCCTTAAAGAAAACTTCAAACTTGCTCCAAATAGTAAAACATAATCTAATATATTCATGTTTTACCCTTACCCCTCCTGTGCTGCTGGCCACAGGACCAACCGTGTGTTGCTTTCCATTGCGCTTGACAGCAGTGATTGGCTGCCTGAGTGACATGGCATTCAATCGACCTCAAAGCATGGTTAACAACTCCTGAAGGTTCTCAGCTCCCAAAACTTTCATGAATGGGCTAATCTCTAAATCCCACCCTTGCCCACTCAAATTGTATAAAATATAGACATGCGGACCCTCGATTTTACCTGATCCGTAGACCATATTGTTTTATATGCATTCAGGAGTTAGGAACACTCTGGCACAACAAGATACTTCTCTTTTATATCCTAAATATGCATGCATGCTAATATTCTGTTACTTTTGATGATGCCAAACCCTATATAGATTTGTATAATCATTGGGTCACATGGCAAAACAAAAATAGGGACAAAGTCAAGTTTGACACCAAATCAGACAAATTCACATTTAGGAGAATCAAAGAACAATCAGACTAATGATCTGTTGAGACTGGGTACACCTTTAGAATACATATAGCCAGTGGCACAACATAAATCTTTTACACGTCAATGCAAAGTCAATAACATGGCCCTCTATAATTGAAAATAAAAATAGTTTGCGCACATAAAAACTACAAGACACAAAAGGATCTGTAGAAAAATAGGAATATGCATGTGTCAAATGGAAAACAATACATAAATTCAGACGCACTCTGTAGAACAGTTTGAGATGCAGATGTAATAATACAGTAATAAATAAATATTGCACTAAGACCCGTGAGAAAAAGGTGATGAGAAAAGCCTGTAGTCTATTATGTAGTAAACCCCAAACCAAAGGACTAAATAGTCATAATACGCATAAGGTATTTATTCATATGGGTATTAATATGGACAAACCCTGAAAAAGTAAAAGAGGTCCTCTTTTAACGATGGAGCAGAAAAACGCTGCAGAAATCCTAAAAAACCTTTTATGCAGAAAGGTCAGAAGAAATTGACACTGTCCCGCCGGTGACAGCTCAGATGAATGAGTATTAGTGGTGCACTGTGGAGAAAATAGTCCTGTTTGCACAGGTTTTACCTGACAACCCCGATGGGTCACTTGCAATAGAAAGTCAAATTTCAGCCTCCTCTGGCCTGCTGACAACCCCGATGGGTCACTTGCAGTAGAAAGTCCGACTTCAGCCTCCTATGGCCCGCAGACGAAACTTACATCCGTTGATGAAAGCCGGTGATCTCTGGCCTCCGTGGCCAGATCAGGAACGCCGGCTGATGATGTTGAATCCTCACTAGGAAGAAGGATGTGGGCAGGACCTGTTGGTAAACTAGCCTGCCTCAAGCACAGTAGTACACAAAATCGCAATATCTAACTGTCCCTCAGAGTGAGCAGAGTAGCGTTCTGTCCCTAACTGAGTTCACAGCACAGTGGCGCTAAAATGGCTGCGGCGCCTTTTATAGTGCATTCTGACATCATTTCAGCAGCCAATCACAGCCATGCCATTAGTTAAGATGACCGCAGCATTACAGGATGTGCCCACACTTCATAAGATTCATCATTGGCTGACTAACATCACATTGCCTCTCAAAGAATTATGGGAACTTCCGATTCCGGTATACGATATTGAAAAAGTATCGGAATTAAGTATCGGAATTCCGATAACGCGAATATCGGCCGATACCCGATACTTGCGGTATCGGAATGCTCAACACTACTAACCGCCATTACATGTTTGGGGGCTTTCTATTATCTCTGGGGTTCTGCTCCGGGGCAGATAGCTTTCCTATATCTATCTTTAGGTGTAGTTAGTTTCTCAGGCTGTGACGAGGCGTCTAGGACCAACGTAGGAACGCTCCACGGCTGCCTCTAGTTGTTGTGGTTAGTCAGGGTACTGCAATCTCATAGATTCCAACTGCTCTGGTGTATTGCCTTTTTTGCCTGCACTCCTCAGCTACCGAAACATAACAATCAGTGTTGCGACTGGAAAACCTGTAGTGGAGAATTTCAGTGTTGAGGCTGAAGAAACTGCAGTGGAGAATTGCAGTGTTGAGGATGAAGACCCAAAAGTGGAGAATTGCATTGTTGAAGCAGCTGATCATCCCCTACAGTTCCTATTATTAGGAACTGGTTCTCCCATACTGTTTTGCTATGCAGTGAATGCAAGGCCTGCCCCAAATTTGCACTCACCCCTATCACCCTTCGAAGAAATAAAAAAGGAGGGGCTCATAACATTTTTTTACCATTAGAAAGGATCGGGTCTCCTATACTTGTAATGCCCATACACAAAATATATGGGCTGACAAACATTTCCCCCAGGGAGTATCCATCAACATGCTGTGTCAACATTTTTGTTACGGCCATCATAAATACCCTTCAAAACACTAACGTGACTGTTGTATCACGGAACACGTTCACTCTGGTGATCTAGTGGTGGTGTCGGAAGAGAGTCGGGTCTCCTATACTTGTAATGCACATACAAACATTTCCGCCTGTGGGGTACACATCAACATACTGTGTAAACTTTTTTTTTACTGGCATCATAAACACCCTTGAAAACAATATCATGGTTTCCTACACAGTTGCTTCATTGAAGGTGCAGGTTTTTAGCCAAAATATGGCGGACAAGTCGTTGGATGAAGTGATCAGGAAAAGGGGCATGGTGACGGCAAGAATGGTAACGACAGGATTAATAACAGGGGGTTTATGGGAGGTATGAGATTCAGGATCCAGTCTACAATGATTAGTCGTTTACCCACTACCAACTACCAGAATGCGTTTGATGCCTGCCAGAATGTAAGTGTAACAGATGCTCATCTGAAGCTTGGCATAAAAGATGCCTGTTAGAAATTGGTTGCCAAAGACGCACATGTCTATAAAAAGGGTTAAGTTCAAGATGGTCATGAGATGCTTAAAGAGGAGTGCAGCAGCCATAACTATCAACTCACCCGTGGTACAAGGTTCTTCATCTTCACCCATACATATTACCAAGACCATCAAAATTTCAAAGCTGAAAACTATTTTTCCAGGTGTAACGAACACTATTAACCCCTTCATGACCCAGCCTATTTTGACCTTAACCCCTCTCTGCCATCAGACGTACTATTCCGTCCATGTGACCCTGGACCTTATTCCCATGGACGGAATATGGATTATCACAGCTGACACCCGTGACTGTGTGTCAGGAGCGGACACGGAGCGCTCCCGGCACATTAACCCCTGGCACACCGCGATCAAACATGATCCCGTTTGATCGCGGTGTGCCAGGGGTTAATGTGCCGGGAGCGCTCCGTGTCCGCTCCTGACACACAGTCACGGGTGCACAGGGGAGGATCGCGCAGGCAGGGGGCTCCCTGCGCGCTCCCCAGAGACCCTCAGAGCAGCGCGATGTGTCGCGCTGTTCCGAGGGTCCGTCCTCCCTCCAGGTCCCCGGATCCAAGATGGCGCCGGGGTAATGCAGGGAGGTGGCTTCCTCAGTGCCTGCTGAGAGCAGGCGCTGGGGAAGCCTGCAGCAGTGTCAGAGTGATTGCTGGTGTGACAGAGTGCTGTGCACACTGTCACACCTGCGACCTGCTAAAATACTGTGATGTCCCACCCTGGGACAAAGTATAAAATAAAAAAAAATAAAAATAAAAAGTGGTAAAAAAAAATCATAAAAAAAAAAAAAATATTCCCCAATAAATTCATTCTTTCCTGTAAATAAAAAAACCAAAACAATAAAAGTACACATATTTGGTATCGCCGCATCCGTAACGACCCCCCCTATAAAACTGTCCCACTAGTTAACCCCTTTAATGAACCCCTTAAAAAAAAAAAAAGAAAACAAAGCAAAAAATCAATGCTTTATCATCATACCGCTGAACCAAAAGTGGAATAACACGCGATCAAAAAGACCGAGATAAATAACCATGGTACCGCTGAAAACGTCATCTTGTCCCGCAAAAAACGAGCCATCATACAGCATCATCAGCGAAAAAATAAAAAAGTTATAGCTCGCAGAATAAAGCGATGCAAAAATAATAATTTTTTATATAAAATTGTTTTCATGCTATAAAAGCACCAAAACATAAAAAAATGATATAAATAAGGTATCGCCGTAATCGTACTGACCCGAAGAATAAAACTGTTTTATCAATTTTACCACACGCGGAACGGTACAAACGCCTCCCCCAAAAGAAATTCATGAATTGCTGATTTTTGTTCATTCTAACCTCCCAAAAATCGAAATAAAAAGCGATCAAAAAATGTCACGTGCTCAAAAATGGTACCAATAAAAACGACACCTCGTCCCGCAAAAAATAAGACCTCACATGACTCTGTGGGCCAAAATATGCAAAAATTATAGCTCTCAAAATGTGGTGATGCAAAAAACTATTTTTTGCAATAAAAAGCGTCTTTTAGCGTGACAGCTGACAATCATAAAAACCCGCTATAAATAGTAAATCAAACCCCCCTTTATCACCCCCTTAGTTAGGGAAAAGTAATAAAATAAAAAAATGTATTTATTTCCATTTTCCCGTTAGGGTTAGGGTTGCGGCTAAAGTTAGGGTTAGGGTTGGCGCTAACGTTAGGATTAGGATTAGGGTTGGGATTACAGTTAGGGGTGTGTTAGGGTTAGGTTTGTGGTTAGGGTTGGGACTAGGGTTAGGAGTGTGTTGGGGTTAGGGTTGGAGTTAGAATTGGGGGATTTCCGCTGTTTAGGCACATCAGGGGCTCTCCAAATGTGACATGGCGTCTGATCTCAATTCCAGCCAATTCTGCGTTGAAAAAGTCAAACGGTGCTACTTCACTTCTGAGCTCTGCCATGCGCCCAAACAGTAGTTTACTCCTGCATATGGGGTATCAGCGTACTCTGGACCACAAGAGTTATTGTGCAATTTGTCCTATTTCTTCTGTTAACCTGGGGAAAATAAAAAACTGGGGGCGACAAAATCATTTTTGTAAAAAAAAAATGATTTTTTTGTTTTTACGGCTGTATGTTATAAAACTTCTGTGAAGCACTTGGAGCTTCATAGCGCTCACCACACTTCTAGATAAGTTCCTTGTGGGGTCTATTTTCCAAAATGGGGTCACTTGTGGGGGTTTTCCACTGTTTAGGCGCATCAGGGGCTCTTCAAATGCGACATGACGCCCCCAGACCATTCCATCAAAGTCTGCAATCCAAAACGTCACTACTTCCCTTCCGAGCCCCGACGTGCGCCCATACAGTAGTTTACTCCCACATATTGGGTATCAGCATACTCAGGACAAATTGGACAACAACTTTTGGGGTCCAATTTCTCCTGTTACCCTTGTGAAAATAAAATATTGAGGGCGAAAAAATCATTTTTGTAAAAAAAAAAAGGATTTTTTATTTTTACGGCTGTACGTTCTAAACTTCTGTGAAGCACTTCGGGGTTCAAAGTGCTCACCACACATCTAGATAAGTTCCTTGTGGGGTCTATTTTCCAAAATGGGGTCACTTGTGGGGGGTTTCCACCGTTTAGGCACATCAGGGGCTCTCCAAATGCGACATGACGCCCCCAGACCATTCCATCAAAGTCTGCAATCCAAAACGTCACTACTTCCCTTCCGAGCCCCGACGTGCGCCCATACAGTAGTTTACTCCCACATATTGGGTATCAGCATACTCAGGACAAATTGGACAACAACTTTTGGGGTCCAATTTCTCCTGTTACCCTTGTGAAAATAAAATATTGAGGGCGAAAAAATCATTTTTGTAAAAAAAAAAAAGGATTTTTTTATTTTACGGCTGTACGTTATAAACTTCTGTGAAGCACTTTGGGGTTCAAAGTGCTCACCACACATCTAGATAAGTTCCTTGAGGGGTCTAGTTTCCAAAATGGTGTCATTTATGGGGGGTTTCCACTGTTTAGGCAGATCAGGAGCTCTCCAAACACGACATGGCATCCAGCCAATTCTGCGTTGAAAAAGTCAAACGGCGCTCCTTCCCTTCCAAACTCTGCCATGCACCCAAACAGTGGTTTACTCCCACATATGGGGTATCAGCACACTCAGGACAAATTGCACAATAACTTTTGGAGTCTTGTTACCCTTGGGAAAATAAAAATTGGGGTGAAAAAATAAATTTTGTGGAAAAAATATGATTTTTTAATTTTACGGCTCTACGTTATAAACTTGTGTGAAGCACTTGGGGTTCAAATTGCTCACCAAAGATCTAGATACGTTCCTTAGGGGGTCTAGTTTCCCAAATGGGGGCACTTGTGGGGGTTTCCACTGTTTAGGCACAGCAGGGGCTCTCCAAATGCAACATGGCGTCCAATCTCAATTCCAGCCAATTTTGGTTGGAAAAAGTCAAATGGTGCTCCTTCCATTCCGAGCTCTGCCATGCGCCCAAACAGTGGTTCCCCCCACATATGGGGTATCAGCGTACTCAGGACAAATTGGACAACAAATTTTGTGGTCCAATTTCTCCTGTTACCCTTGGGAAAATAAAAAATTAGTGACTAAGAGATAATTTTTGTGGGAAAAAAATAGGATTTTTTATTTTCATGCTCGGGCATTATAAACTTGTGTGAAGCACTTGGGGGTTCAAAGTGCTCACTAAAGATCCTTAGGGGGTCTAGCTTCCAAAATGGTGTCACTTGTGGGGGTTTCCACTGTTTAGGCTCATCTGGGGCACTGCAAATGGAACATGACCCCCATCAATGTTTGCATTCCAAAACGTTACTGCTTCCTTTCCAAGCCCTGCCATGCGCCCAAACAGTTTCCCCTCCCCACATATGGGGTATCAGCATACTCAGGACAAATTGGAAAACCACTTTTGGGGTCCAATTTCCTTGGGAAAAATCAAAAATTTGGGACTAAAAAATCATTTTTGTGGAAAATTGTTTTTTTTTTTTCACACCCAGGCATTATAAACTTTTGTGAAACACTTTGGGGTTCAAAGTGCTCACAACTAGAGTTGAGCGATACTTTCCGATATCCAAAAGTATCGGAATCGGAATGGTATCACCGATACCATTAAAATATCGGCGATACCCGATACCGATACCGGAAATCCAATGTAAGTCTATGGGAACAAAATATCGTAACTAAAAAAACCTCTTTCTTTCCTTGTAAACACTAAATATACACACATAGAATACATATATATATATATATATATATATATATATATATACATGTCATTGTGACATATATATATATATATATATACATATATTTATAGTTTATACACTTCTACATAGTAAAATAGCCTCTGATTCAATTGCCGATAAAAGTCGGCTTTTGTGAAAAGACAGAAGCACCCGACATGAAATGACACTTGGTTTAGATAGAGTTAACCATGTCTTTTCATGTAGTTTGATATCTGATTTGCACAAACAATTACATGAGTGTAAGTGTGCAAAATTTCACACCTGTAGGGGTTAATTAAAGGTGTAAATTCGTTGTAAAAAAAAACGGACTTTTTTGCTACGAATTTACACCTTTAATTAACCCCTACAGGTGTGAAATTTTGCACACTTACACTCATGTAATTGTTTGTGCAAATCAGATATCAAACTACATGAAAAGACATGGTTAACTCTATGTAAACCAAGTGTCATTTCATGTCGGGTTCTGCATTTTCACAAAAGCCGGCAATTGAATTAGCGGCTATTATACTATGTAGAAGTGTATGAACTATAAATATATATATATGTGTCACAAACTCAATGACATGTGTATATATATATATGAGGTGTAAAATTGCTGAAAAAAATGCGTGGGCTCCCGCCCTATTTTCGCAACCAGACAGACAAAGCCAGTGAGTGGGGGCAGATAATAATAGCCCAGAGAGGGACCATTATTTCCCCCCCCCCCCGGCTACTAAAATCTGCCCCCAGACACCCCAGAAAGGGCAAATCTCTAATTAGATTTGCCCTTTCTGGCACTTTGCCCATCTATTCCCATTGCCCTGTAGCGGTGGCGAATGGGTTAATAAGGGGTTAAAATGACCTTGCAATTGAAAGGTCACTTTAAGCCAGGTTAATAATTGAGAGCTGTCAATTAGACAACTATTAATTATTAATCCTATTGTATGAAAGAAAAATCAATCACACACACTTTAATAAAAAAGAAGTTTAATGAAATAATCACACAGTTTTTGACCATATTTTATTTACCTGCTAAAACCATTTCCTGTAATAAAAATAAAATAATAAAGCAAAATTATTCTTACCAATCCCATGCACAGTCAGGTCCCACGGTGTAATCCTTCAGAAAGGGTTAATGTTTACTGCAGGGACCGCAGCTAATGCTGCAGCCTCACAGTAAACCCCCAAATGAATGAGCTCCTCTCCTGGCTGACAGGAGAGGAAGTGGAAAGCTTAATTGATTGCTTTCCACTTTCACTTCAGGTCAGCCAGGGACACCATCAGTGACGTCAGAGGGAACTGATTAACAAAAATAGGGATTCCCTTCGAAAAAAAAATGGCGTGGGGTCCCCCCTATTTTTGTTAACCAGCCAGATGAAGCAGACCGCTGAGGCCTGGATTTTCAGGCTGTTAAGGAGCCAAGATCCATGGACCTTGCCAGCCTGATAATACCAGGCCACAGCAGTCTGCATATCTTGGCTGATTAACAAAAATAGGGGATCCCCTCGAAAAAAATTGGCGTGGGGTCCCCCCTATTTTTGTTAACCAGCCAGATGAAGCAGACCGCTGAGGCCTGGATTTTCAGGCTGTTAAGGAGCCAAGATCCATGGACCTTGCCAGCCTGATAATACCAGGCCACAGCAGTCTGCATATCTTGGCTGATTAACAAAAATAGGGGATCCCCTCGAAAAAAATTGGCATGGGGTCCCCCCTATTTTTGTTAACCAGCCAGATGAAGCAGACCGCTGAGGCCTGGTTTTTCAGGCTGGTAAGGATCCAATATCCATGGACCTTGCAAGCCTGATAATACCAGGCCACAGCAGTCTGCTTAGCTTGGCTGGTTAACAAAAATAGGGGATCCCCTCGAAAAAAAACCGGCGTAGGGGTCCCCCTATTTTTGTTAACCAGCCAAGTAAAATGCAGACTGCTGCGGCCTGGTATTAAAGACTGTCAAGGCCCATGGATTTTGGCCCTCAACAGCCTGATAATACCAGGCTACAGCAACCCCACATTTGGCGCATCAAAAGATGTGCCAATTGTGGCACTTTACCCGGCTCTTCCCACTGCCCTGTAGCGGTGGCAAGTGGGGTAATAAGGGGTTAATGTCACCGTTGATTGCACGGTGACAATAAGCCCGGTTAATAATGGAGAGGTGTCAATAAGACACCGATCCATTATTAATCTCAAAGTTATTAAATGTATAAAAAAAAGACAAAGCAAGAAAAAAGTCTTTTAATGAAATAAAAGAGACAACACAGTTTTCATTAATTTTATTATACACTCATTCCTGCGACGCCATCGATCTCCTGTAAAAAAAGAAAAAAAACAAACCAACAGTATACCACCTGTCCGACGCAGTCCATAGTAACGACAGTCCCACGACGATCCAGCTCTGCTACATCGCAATGACAGGCAGAGCCTGTCATCCCGACGCAGCACAGCTGATTACCTGCTTCCCCGGCGGTGACGTCATCGGACTGACTGCTTTACGGCCGGGATTACCCAGCAGTCACTGCAGTTATCGCGAGAAACTGCATGTGACCGCCGGGGAAAGATGATGGCGGCCATGAAGCAGTCCAGGACGTGACCGCCAGAGATCTTCTGCCAGGTAAGTGCCGCTGACTCCTGACAGACCCGACCGACGGACACTGACAGTGACAGTGACAATCCCGATTCCGGTATCCGATATGACGAAAATATCGGAACTCGGAATCGGAATTCCGATACAGCCAATATCGGCCGATACCCGATATTTGCAGTATCGGAATGCTCAACCCTACTCACAACAGATCTAGATAAGTTCCTTAGGGGGTCTAGTTTCCAAAATGGTGTCACTTGTGGGGGGTTTCCACTGTTTAGGCATATCAGGGGCTCTCCAAACACGACATGGCGTCCAATCTCAATTCCAGCCAATTTTAGTTTGAAAAAGTCAAACGGCGCTCCTTCCCTTACGAGCTCTGCCGTGTGCCCAAACAGTGGTTTTCCCCCACATATGGGATATTGGCTTACTCAGGAGAAATTGCACAACAACTTTATCTGCCCATTTTCTCCTTTTACCCTTGTGAAAATAAAAAAACGTTTGTAAAAGATCATTTTTGTGGCTAAAAAGTTAAATATTAATTTTTTCCTTCCACATTGCTTCAGCTCCTGTGAAGTACCTGAAGGGTTATTAAACTTCTTGAATGTGGTTTTGAGTACCTTGAGGGGTGCAGTTTTTAGAATGGTGTCACTTTTGGGTATTTTCTGCCATATAGACCCCCCAAAGTGACTTCAAATGTGAGGTGGTACCTAAAAAAATGGCTTTGTAAATTTTGTTGTAAAAATGAGAAATCACTGGTCAACTTTTAACCCTTATAATTTCCTAACAAAAAAAAATTTTGGTTCCAAAATTGTGCTGATGTAAAGTAGACATGTGGGAAATGTTATTTATTAACTATTTTGTGTGACATATCTCTCTGTTTTAAGGAAAAAAAAATTAAAAGTTTGAAAATTGCAAAATTTTCAAAATTTTCGCCATATTTGCGTTTTTTTTCAAAAATAAACGCAAGGTATATCGAAGAAATTTTACTTCTAACGTGAAGTACAATATGTCACGAGAAAACAATCTCAGAATCGCGAAGATCCATTGAAGCGTTCCAGAGTTATAACCTCATAAAGAGACAGTGGTCAGAATTGTAAAAATTGGCTCGGTCATTAACGTGCAAACCACCCTTGGGGGTGAAGGGGTTAAAGACCTGGCCATTTTTTGCAATTCTGACCAGTGTCCCTTTATGAGGTAATAACTCAGGAAAGATTCAACGGATCCTAGCGATTCTCAGACTGTTTTTTCGAGACATATTGGGCTTCATTGTAGTGGTAAATTTTGGTCGATAATTTTTGCGTTTATTTGTGAAAAAATGGAAATTTGCGGAAAATTTAGAAAATTTCGCAATTTTCAAATTTTTTATTTTTATTCTGTTAAACCAGAGAGTTATGTGACACAAAATAGTTAATAAATAACATTTCCCACATGTCTACTTTACATCAGCACAATTTTGGAACAAATTTTTTTTTTGTTAGGAAGTTATAAGGGTTAAAAGTTGACCAGCAATTTCTCATTTTTACAACAAAATTTACAAAGCCATTTTTTTTACGGACCACCTCTCATTTGAAGTCACTTTGAGGGGTCTGTATGGCAGAAAATACCAAAAAGTGACACCATTCTAAAAACTGCACCCCTCAAGCTACTCAAAACTACATTCAAGAAGATTATTAACCCTTCAGGTGCTTCACAGGAACTAAAGTAACGTGGAAGGAAAAAATGGACATTTTACTTTTGCCAACAAAAATTTTCTTTTAGCATCAATTTTTTCATTTTTACATGGGCAACAGGATAAAATGGATCCTAAAATTTGTTGGGCAATTTCTCCTGAGTACACTGATACCTCATATGTGGTCATAAACTACTGTTTGGGCTCACGGCAGGGCTCAGAAGGGAAGGAGCGCCATTTGACTTTTTGAATGGAAAATATGCTGGAATATTTAGCGGTTGCCATGTCGCATTTGGAGAGTCCCTATGTGCCTTAACATTGGAGCTCCCTCACAAGTGACCCCATTTTGGAAACTAGACCCCCCAAGGAACTTATCTAGATGCATAGTGAGCACTTTGAACCCCCACGTGCTTCACAAATTGATCCGTAAAAAAAGAAAGTACTTTTTTTTCACAAAAATTTTCTTTTGGCCTCAGTTTTTTCATTTTCACATGGGCAACAGGATAAAATGGATCCTAAAATTTGTTGGGCAATTTATTCTGAGTACACAGATACCAGTCATATGTGGTCATAAACCACTGTTTGGGCGCACGGCAGGGCTCAGAAGCGAAGGAGCGCCATTTGACTTTTTGAATGGAAAATTAGCTCCAATCGTTAGCGGACACCATGACGCATTTGGAGAGCCCCTGTGTGCCTAAACAGGGAAAAAAAACACATGTGACACCATTTCGGAAACAAGACCCCTTGTGAAACTTATCTAGATGTGTTGTGAGCACTCTGAACCCACAAGTGCTTCACAGAAGTTTATAACGCAGAGCAGTGAAAATAAAAAAAATATTTTTTTCTTCAAAAATGATTTTTTAGCCCGCTGTTTTATATTTTCACAAGGGTAACAAGAGAAATTGGACCACAAAAGTTGTTGTGCAATTTGTCCTGAGTACGCCAATACCCCATATGTGGGAGGGAACCACTGTTTTGGCGCATGGGAGAGCTCAGAAGGGAAGGAGCGCCATTTTGGAATGCAGACTTGATGAAATATTCCACGGGCGTCATGTTGCGTTTGCAGAGCCCCTGATGTGCCTAAACAGTAGAAACCCCCACAAATGACCCCATTTTGGAAACTAGACCCCCAAGGAGCTTATATAGTTGTGTAGAGAGCACTTTGAACCCCCAAGTGCTTCACAGAAGTTTATAAACGCAGAGCAGTGAAAATAAAAAAATCATTTTTGTTTCTCAAAAATCATTTTTTAGCCCACTATTTTTTATTTTCCCAAGGGTAACAGGATAAATTGGACCCCAAAAGTTGTTGTACAGTTTTTCTTGAGTACGCTGGTGACCCATATGTGGGGGGGAACCACTGTTTGGGCGCACGGCAGGGCTCAGAAGAGAAGGAGCGCCATTTGACTTTTTTAATGGAAAATTAGCTCCAATCGATAGCGGACACCATGTCGTGTTTGGAGAGCCCCTGTGTGCCTAAACTTTGGAGCTCCCCCACAAATGACATTATTTTGGAAACTAGACCCATTAAGTAACTTATCTAGATGCATAGTGAGCACTTTGAACCCCAGGTGCTTCACAGAAGTTTATAACGGAGAGCCGTGAAAATAAAAAATCATTTTTTTTTCAAAAAATGAATTTTAGCCCCCTATTTTCTATTTTCACAATGGTTACAGGAGAAATTGGACCTCAAAAGTTGTTGTCCAGTTTGTCCTGAGTACGCTGGTACCCCATATGTGGGGGGGAACCACTGAATGTAGTGACGCTTTGAAATGCCGACTTGATGGAATGGTCTGCAGGCATCTTGTTAAGTTTGCAGAGCCCCTGATGTGCCTATACAGTAGAAACCCCCCACAAGTGACCCCATTTTGGAAACTAGACCCCCAAAAAACTTATCCAGATGTGTGTTGAGCACCTTGAACCCCTATGTGCTTCACAGAAGTTTATAATGCAGAGCCGTGAAAATAAAAAAAATCATTTTTTTCCTCAAAAACTGATTTTAACCCACAATTTTTTATTTTCACAAGGGTAACAGGAAAAATTGGACCCCAAAATTTGTTGTACAGTTTGTCCTGAGTACACGGGTACCCCATATGTGGGGGGGAACCACTGTTCTGGCACACGTTTTGGGCTCGGAATGGAAGTAGTGACGTTTTGAAATGCTGGCTTTGATGGAATGGTCTGCGGGCATCTTGTTACGTTTGCAGAGCCCCTGATGTGCCTAAACAGTAGAAACTCCCCACAAGTGACCCCATTTTGGAAACTAGACCGCGCAGGGAACTTATCTAGATGTGTGATGAGCACTTTGAACCCCAAGGGCTACACAGAAGTTTATAACGCCCGGGCATGAAAATAAAAAAATCATATTTTTTCCACAAACATGATCTTTTAGTACCCAATTTTTTTATTTTCCCAAGGG
This sequence comes from Oophaga sylvatica, assembly GCA_033576555.1. Classification (NCBI taxonomy): domain Eukaryota; kingdom Metazoa; phylum Chordata; class Amphibia; order Anura; family Dendrobatidae; genus Oophaga; species Oophaga sylvatica. The sequence continues at coordinate 27,783 of JARQOD010002389.1, forward strand.
TAACAGGAGAAATTAGTCCCCAAAAGTTGTTGTCCAATTTGTCCTGAGTACGCTGATAAACTACTGTATGGGCACATGTCGGGGCTCGGAAGGGAAGTAGTGACATTTTGGATTGCAAACTTTGATGGAATGGTCTGCGGGTGTCATGTCGCGTTTGGAGAGCCCCTGATGTGCCTAAACAGTGGAAACCCCCCAAGTGACCCCATTTTGGAAACTAGATCCCCCAAGGAACTCCTCTAGATGTGTGGTGAGCACTTTTTGTTAGGGGTCGAGTTCCCGCTTCCGCACAACGGGAATCTCGAGCCGTCCCTGCTGCAGTCTCCCATCCGTCTCCGGCCGCAGTGGACTCTGCTCAGCTTAGACGTCGGTCCCAGCGTCTTGCCCAGTCTAACATTGTGCAGAGGATTACTGCTGCCTCTCCAGGCTCTGCTATTTTAGCCAGTACTGGTTAGCGGCTAGCAGATGTCTTTAGGACAAAGTCCTTGCTTTCTCGTTCTGAGCATGCCCAGAGTAAGATCTCTCATTGGAGATCAGGGGTCACATGCTCAGGTACTGCAGCAGCTCCTATTGGTCCGCAAGGAAGGTCCTGAAAGCACTTGTGTTCTGGAGCAGTTTCCTATTGGTCCTTATCTGGCAGGTCCTGTGGTTGGTACTATAAAAGGGTGGCATGGTCGTGCCGCCATGCGCTAGTATCAATCACATTATGTGCTTTGCGCCAGGGTGATCTTGCATGCATGTGTTAGGGCTCGGCTGAAATAAGACCCTAGAATACTGGCACCTCCGGTGAGGAGATTGTATGCACGTGTTTAGGGCTCGGCTGAAATAAGCCCCTAGAATACCGGCTTCTCCGGTGAGGAGATTGTCTGATTGCATTTCTGATTGCGTTACTACGGACTGCCGTCCGCACAGCAGTTGTCTGTGCATACCTTTGGAGTTAACAGGACACATTCCATATTTCTGCGTCTCTACCTTAGCGACTCTGTGGTGTAACAGAGTTTGCTTATCCCATCATATAGGGCCTCAGTGTCTATAGTTGCGACTCTGTGAAGTAACAGAGTTCGCCATACCGCCATCCTACTAGCAGCAGGCTCTGCCTGCACAGTGGACCCCGGGCTGCGAACGCACATATTATTTATATTTATTTTGTGCGTTCCGCCAGCCCTAACACTTTTAATCTCCAAGTTCATCACAGAAGTTTATAACGCAGAGCTGTGAAAATAAAAAAATCTTTTTTTTTTCACATAAATAATTTTTCTAGTCCCTAATTTTTTTTTCCCAAGGGTAAAATGAGAAATTAGACCCCCAAAGTTGTACAATTTTTCCTGAATACGCTGATACCCCATATGTGGGGGTAAACCACTGTTTGGGCACACGTCGGCGCTCGGAATAAAGGGAGCACTGTTTGACTTTTTGAACGCAAAATTTGCAGGAATCAATGGTGGCGCCATGTCGCGTATGGAGACCCCCAGATGTGCCTAAATAGTGGAAACCCCTCAATTCTAACTCCAACCCTAACCCCAACACTCCCCTAACCCCAACCCTAACCCTTACACACCCCTAACCTTAATCCAAATCCTAACCATAACCCTAACCCCAACACACCCCTAACCCTAATCCCAACTCTAACCATAATCCTAACCACAAGCCTAACCCTAATCCCAACCCTAACCCCAAAACACACTTAACACTTATCCTAACTCTAACCCTAACCACAAACCTATACCTAATCCCAACCCTAACCATAATTCCAACCCTAACCCCAATTCTAACCCTAACCCAATGTAACGCTTCCCACGGCTGCGGGGCGTCAGGACATGGCATAGCTTGCCTAACTAGCCAATGCTCCCACACCACCAGTCCACAACGACGTGAGGCATGCGTCCCAGATGGTAAGAGAATGTGGACCCACTGGACCACGGAGGGAGACCCGGGCCTGCCCGGACTAGGGAAGGGCAGCGACCGGGATTCGTGGCAGCTGAGCATGTGGGCAAGATGGCGACCTGCAGGACTAGACAACACCGCACAACTTCAGTTATGAAGAAACATAAAGTTTACTTAAAGAAACACACAGTACATAAACTGAACATAATGCAGGGCTCCAGATTCTGCACATCAGAGAAGGCTACACGACTCAGGATCACAGACGAGTGCAGGAGGACATCACGGGTAGATGCAGTCCAGGGTTATCTGGCACGGGCATACTAGTATGGCCTCTCTCTCAGGCCTCAGGCGTAGCACAGGCTCAGCAGGAGAACATCAGACACTGACCCAGGACAGACGTCATCACAGGGTAGACCACGGAGGAACCGGCAGGACATCGGGACATCAGGAACACGGACTGGATCTCAGGTACTCAGGAACACAGACAGGATATCAGGAACACGGATTGGATCTCAGGGACAAAGGAACTCGGACAGGATATCAGGAACACGGATTGGATCTCAGGGACACAGGAACACGGACAGGACATCAGGAACACGGACTGGAACACAGGAACACGGACTGAAACTCAGGAACATCAGAACACTGGCATCAGACTCCAGACATCTGGCAACAATCGGCAGGCTCCGGACATCTGGCAACGATCGGCAGGATCTGGACACCTGGCAGGAAGGATAGGATCCAGACATCTGGAAGTGGTCATCGGACATTGGACATCAGGGAGGACACGGTCCTCGGACTCCGGACATCTAGTATCGATCTGAAAAGGAACCCCAGCGGTCTGGTGCAAGCCCCGCCAGGCTCAACGGGAGCTGGCCGGGGATTGCACAGAAGCTGAGCACAGAGTAACAGAAACTCAGCACACACACCGGACTCCTCCTTCCACGATGAACTCAGGTTATATAGCAAGGAATCACAGTCACTGGTACAGGGTTCAGGACACAGAAGGACTTCAGGAACATAACACAGAGGACACAGTTCAGACAGTCAGGTACAGGATCAGATCCAGGATCAGGGATTCGGGTAATAAGACACAGCAGGAACAGGCCTGGATATGCAGGCTCCAGGAAGGGCGATCTGGGTAGTCAGCCCCCAGCATAGGCAAAAACACAAGACACAGTTCAGACATTCAGGTACCGGGATAGATCCAGGATCAGGGATTCAGGGAACAAGATACAACAGGAACAGGCCTGGATATGCAGCTTCCAGGAAGGGCGATCTGGGTACTCAGCCCCAGCATAGGCAGGAACACAAGACAGGACAAGGGGAATCAGCTCTCCAGAGCACTCAGAGCAGGAGCTGAACACACAAACACACACGGCTAGGTACAGAAACTCAATGCAGACTCAATGCAAAGCTCTGGCAACGCCCCACAGGGCTGGGGAACTTTATATATGAACTGCTTCACAGCGATAGGCTGGAGCAGTAATTCTAGTACACACCCATTCCTCATAAAAGCAGTACAGGTGTGGGCCGCGCCCCCTATGCTGAGCCAGACAACTCATCACAGAGGGACACCTGACAGTGGCTGCTGCCACACACGTAGTAAGTCATGCACCACTGCAGAGGACTTTGCAACCTACGGATGGCTTCTACAGCAGGTCAGGGACCGCACATGCGGGTGGTCATGCAACGCAGCGGAGACACTCACACAAGTACGGCTACACAGCAGAGCTGGGAACTGAGCAGCATCCTTACAGGTAACAGACAACAGTATCCCAGCTGCTTAGGGGGAAAGGAGCAAAAGGGTTAAAGCAAAGACATGCAGAGTAACGGAAAACAAAGTACAGACAATACCAGCGTTACACCCAAATTCCAACTCTAACCCAAATTCTAACCATAACCCTAATTCTAACCCTAATGCTAACCCTAACCCTAATGCTAACCCTAACTCTAGTTCTAACCCTAACTCTAGTTCTAACCCTAACCCTAGTTCTAACCCTAACCCTAGTTCTAACCCTAACCCTAAGGTTGGGTTCATATTGCTTTTTACCAGCCCGTTCAACACATAGCGTTGATGAGCTGGTAACGGTATAGCATAATGCAATTGCGTTATGCTATACCAGCTAGCGCAGATGAATCAGCAGATGATTCATCTGTGCTAGCGGTGACAGAGCCCAGACGCTGCAGCCCACGTCCGAGGCTCCGTCACTGAATGACGGCACGTCACGAACGCATGCCACTTTACAGCATGCTTCACGATGCGCACACAAATGGGGGTGAATGGCAGCGTTAACGGACTGCGTTACACCGCGTTATACCGCAGTGTAACGCAGTCTGTCTAACGGACTGCCATAGCACAATATGAACCCAGCCTAATTCTAACCCTAAGGCTGGGTTCACATTGCGCCAAGGCAGTCCGTTAGACAGACTGCGTTACACTACAGTATAACATGGTGTAACGCAGTCCGTTAATGCTGCCATTGAACCCCATTTTTCGGCGCATCGCGACGCATGCCGTAAAGCGACATGCATTCGCGACGTTCCGTCATTCAGTGACGGAGCCTCGGACGCAGGCTGCAGCGTCTGGGCTCTGTCACCGCCAGGACAGATGAATCATCTGATGATTCATCTGCGCTAGCGGGTATAGCATAACGCGATCACGTTTTGCTATACCGTTACCAGCCCATCAACGCTATGTGTTGAACGGGCTGGTTTACCTCAATGTGAACCTAGCCTAACAGGAAAAAAAAATATATATATATTTTCTTTATTTTATTATTTGTCCCTACCTATGGGGGTGATAAAGGGGGCGATTATTTACTTTTTTTTATTTTGATCACTGTGAGAGTTTATCACAGTGATCAAAATAAATTTGTGGACTCTGGAGGGTGCACTGCGCATGCGCCGGTTGGCGGGCGCACTGCGCATGCGCCCGCCGTTTTCCAAGATGGCGGCGCCCATGAAGATTCATGGACTGACGCCGGGACGGACCCAGGGACATCAGAGGACCGGGAGAGGTGAGCAGGGGGGGTCGGAAGGTGAGTAGGGGGTGTCGGAAGGTGAGAGGGGGATCGGAAGGTGGGGGGAGCAGAGGAAAGCAGGAGGGGAGCAGATAGTGACGGCGGTAACCGATCACTGCCATCAATCGGTGGTGGTGGTCGATCGCCGCCGTCACTCGGTGTGAGGGTGTTGGATCTCGCTCTCCAGCCGTGGCAGATGCTATTTATGTACAAATATATGAGGAGACAGTACAAAGACCTTTCTAATGATCTTTTTACTCTTAGACCTGTGACGGGGACGAGGGGGCATCCTCTACGTCTGGAGGAAAGAAGGTTTAGCCATAATCACAGATGCAGATTCTTTACTGTAAGAGCAGTGAGACTATGGAACTCTCTGCCGTCTAATGTTGTAATGAGTGATTCCTTACTAAAATTTAAGAGGGGACTGGATGCCTTTCTTGAAAAGTATAATATTACAGGCTATATTCACTAGTTTCCTAGATACAGCGTTGATCCAGGGAGCTAGTCTGATTGCCGTATGTGGAGTCGGGAAGGAATTTTTTTCCCCAATGTGAAGCTTACTGTTTGCCACTTGGGGTTTTTTTGCCTTCCTCTGGATCAACATGTTAGGGCAGGTTAGGATAGGATATGGGTTGAACTAGATGGACTTAAAGTCTTCCTTCAACCTTAATAACTATGTTAGCATCGGCCATGGCTGGATTGTAATATTTCACCAAATTTCATTGGTGAAATATTACAGATTTCTTTGATTGGCTGTTTCACTTTTAACAGCCAATCAGAGTGATCGTAGCCACGTGGGGGTTAAGCCAACCCCCCTGTGGTGAAGCACAAAGGGTCTTGTGCCTGCGGGTCAGGTGACCTTTCAGTGACCTCGGTCACCCGACCCGCAGGAACACAATCCTTTCATGACACAGGGTATGCGTCATAGTTCGGATTGGCACCGACTATCATGACGCATACGCTGTGTCACAGGTCGGGAAGGGGTTAAAGGAATGGCATTAAATGTAGTTAACCATGAACCTGGGAAACCACAGATTTCCTCTTTACAAGATATGGATGATGATGGCATTGATGAGGACTTGGAAGTTTCCCACATCCCCAACAATAAAATGAAGATTACAGCTGCCAACACTGTAAAAAAAAGGCTGGGAATGTCTGGAAATTCATTTTCTCTTGGGCAAACTTTACCTCTTACTAAAGTGGTGCAGAATAATGCATACACAGCTCCCATGTCTACTCAGCACTAGTGTTGAGTGAAACAGGTTGGTCAGATTCAAAAGTCACCGACTTTCGCCAAAGTCAGGTTTCGCCGAGCGAAACCCGACCATAGCGTGAGGTCGGCCATGCGGTCGTCGACCCGAGCGCCAAAGTCAGTTTTCCCATAATGCTTGCAGGCGCCTTCTCTCAGCCAATGAGCAAGGACGTACACTGTGGGTAATAAGATGATATGGGCAGCGGCCACCACCATCTTAGAGAAGGGCATTGCAGTGATTGGCTTGCTTTGGGGGGCATCATTGTGTCTATAAAAGCCCTGATCGCAAACAGCCATTTTACTTCTGCCGATCTTAACAGTAGGGAGAGGTTGCTGACGCTGTTTATCAGTAGGGAGAGAGTTAGGGCTGGACACAGAAGTTCTTATGTGCTTGTGCTGATAGCAATTGTGCTGTACAGTTAGTGTGCAGTGACAGGGGAGGATTTTCTTGTGTGCAGCAGCGGTGGTTAATAGACTGCCTGCTAGCTGTATTGCTGTGTGTATACTGCGGTGCAGAGTGCTTTTTACACAGCACAAGAGTTGAGCGATACTTTCCGATATCCAAAAGTATCGGATCGGAATGGTATCGCAGACACACAAGAAATATCGGCGATACCCGATACTGATACCGGAAATCCAATGTAAGTCTATGGGAAAAAAATATCGGAATTAAAAAAAGCCCATTCTTGCCTTGTTGGTTAATTGTACAAGGAAAACAACAAAGAGTAATGTAGAATGTATTGGGGAGGTTGAGGAGACATTAAAGGCATAGATATTTAACCCAATCAAATGGAATAGCATTAATATTTTTTTTTGTAAAGATGTTCGGATTGACGAACAAATTGACAATGTTGTTAACCTTTTTTCTATTTTGGCAAATATGTATGTTTCACAACTTCCATGCTCTTCACCTTTTTAACTTTTGCCACATTTTCTCCTTCATAATCTTCAGCAGCATCATCTTTTTCATCAAATTATTCTTCATCTTCACCTTCTTTATCTTATTCTTAAACTTATTGCTATTCATCTTTTTGTTAACATTACTCATATTATTCTTATTAAACTATTATTCTTATTAAACTATTATTCTTCTTCATATTCTACTTCATCTTCATCATATTCTTATTTGTGACAGAGATTCCTGTACTTGTAATCTGTAAAAGTATGAATTTTTCATCCTTGCGTTCTTGCTGTCACAAAAGATTTAAATTACAACAGTATTTGTCCGTGTTCAGTTTAGCCTGCAGCAGCAGGCATTTTCCAGGGGCACCACGAGGAGGAACGGACTCACCCCCATACACTGCTTAGTCTTCTTCTGCTTATAATTTAGAGCATATATTTTGCTCTTCATTTTGGTCTTATACTTCATGATCTTATGCTTTTTCATCTTCTGCTTATTGTTCTTCTGTCTCTTGTTCTGTATCTTGTAGTTTGTCTTAACCTTCTTTGTCCTGTTGGTGATCTTCTTCTGGGTAATCTTTTATTTCTTCTTTGTGATGGTGTTCAGGCTGGTTGGCTTCATGCTCGTCGTCCTTGTGGTCATCATCTTCTTCGGGGTGGTCATCAGGGTCGTCGTCTTCATTGTTGGAGATCCATAGTGATTACCCAACAAAACATTTAAAAAATATTCAATTTGTAAATGTAGCTGAAGGTACAAGAAGGCTGACTAACTTCCGAGAACCAGCTGACGTTACTGGAACCCGGACGGGTATCAGATGGTACAAGAGACAATGGAAGTAACGAGGACCAGCTGACTGTGCTGGAACCCGGTTGGGCAGCAGAAGGAAAAGAGCCAATGGCACAACCGAGGACCAGCTGACGTTACTGGGACACGGTTACTAAGCAGGAGGTACCTGTGCTCCAAAGCACTACCAAGGACCAGCAGACATTGCTGGAACTCGGATACCGAGATGGAGGCACCTAGGCCAAAGGCACTGCGGAGAACCAGTTGACGGTACTGGAACCCGGACGGGTAGCAGAAGGCACCCATGAAAATGTAAGTTGACAGTCCGCAAGCCGTCCGCAGTTACCGAATCACACAGTCCTACAGTGGGTGCTTGTCCTATTGTCACAACGGAAACAGCCTTTATTTACATATCCCACAGCACACATAGGAATGACCTAAACTGCAGGCACCATATAGTCGGCTAACCAGAATGCAACACGACAGGACAACTTATTGGAGGCTAATTGACGTTGACACTGCCAGGAAACAGCTGTCGTGCTGTAACCAGGCTGGGCAGGAGTCAGTACCCGTGCCAAGTACTTCCGATCAACAACTAGCGGTGTTGGAGCCCACGGATGAGAAGAGAACAGGGTGGAGGCAGCAGGACTTTTTGCCGTACACACAGCAGGGGAACAGCTGACATTACTGAACCCCAGTAACACAGGAGCAAGTGTTGACTGTGCTAACAGCACTTCCAGGCAATACATTGGTTGCAAACACTATAGAAGTACACAAAGAGGCCTTTCACACCTAGTGAACAGTTGTGTGCAGTGTTCACTGCAGTCTCTGCGGAATAACCACACTTAGGCCTTATAACTTTTCAGACTTTCTTTATCAATCTACCAAGATGAAGAAGGCAGGGAGTAAGGCACGTGGTCGTGGCCGTGGAGTTTCAGCAGAGAGAGGACATGTGGATTCTGTGGCTGCTGCCGCCCCCAGTGACACAGCATCCACCAGTTTTCCCCGTGAGCGTTCCTTTATGCGCACTTTTGTAGGAGGTCGGCGTACCCCCCTGCTGCGGGAAGAACAAATTGAAGCCGTTGTTGGTTGGATGTCAGCCAATGCATCGACTTCAATTGCTTCCACCTCCTCTCAGGACCACAGCACTGTTGAGCAACCATCTGTCTCTTCACCGCCTGCCAAATTGCCCAGGCAGTCAGAGAGTTCTGTACAGGAGCCAGCTGAGTGTCAGCTTCTGTTCTCAGAATCTGTTGGCTTGCAAACAGGGGCCCAGCCAAGCAGCATTCTGGAATGTGAAGAAGAGGGAGTATGCAGTGATGCACAACAGCTGTGTCTCTCTGAATCTGAAGAGGCGGGTGAGACAGTGCCGATGGTCAGCACACCGCAGAACGCATCTGATGATGATGAGACTCAGGTGCCAGTTTCTGTTGAGCATGGTGCTGGCCAGACCACCCAACAGCAGCAGGTGTTGGAAGAGGGTAGTGGAGATGATGAGGTCCAAGACCCAACATGGCGTGAGGAACAGGAAGGTGGTGGGAGAAGCTCAGAGGAATAATAATAATAATATTTATTTATATAGAGCCATCATATTCCGCAGCGCTTTACAGTTTAGCAGTTTCAGAACACAAGTCATAAGTAACAACGTTAACAATACAATAATTAAAGCAAAATAAGTCGCCCCTGCTCGTGACAGCTTACAATCTACAATGAGGTGGGGGAGATACAAAGTATAGGTGTTTATATACAATGGTGCATTTACAATGATGGTCCAGCCATCTTAAGGGAGTGAGGGATGGAGATAGTGAATGGGCTAGACACACACACACACTTACACAGAATACATAGAATGACTTTGATTAGTGAATGTGATAGGCCGCTCTGAACAAATGTGTTTTGAGGGAGCGCCTGAAACCATGCAAATTGTGGATAGTCCTAATTTCTTGGGTTAGAGCATTCCAGAGGATTGGCGCAGCGCGGGAGAAGTCTTGGAGTCGGGAGTGGGAGGTACGGATTAGTGCAGAGGTTAGTCGAAAGTCATTTGCAGAGCGCAGCAGTCGGTTAGGCCGATAGATAGAAATGAGGGAGGAGATGTAGGGGGATGCTGCACTGTGGATAGCTTTGTGGCTGAGAACCAGTACTTTGAATTGGATACTATAATGAGTGGGCAGCCAGTGTAAGGACTGGCAAAGAGCGGACGCGTCTGAGTACCGATTAGCCAGATGGATTACCCTGGCTGCTGCATTAAGGATGGACTGGAGAGGGGATAGTCGAGTAATGGGGAGGCCAAGTAATAGAGCGTTGCAGTAGTCCAGGCGGGAGTGGATCAATGCTACAGTGAGGGTTTTTGTTGTTTCCATGGTGCGAAAAGGGCGGATTCTAGAGATGTTCTTTAGGTGTAGGCGGCAAGAGCGGGCAAGAGATTGTATATGGGAGGTGAAGGAGAGATTGGTGTCAAACATAACACCCAGACAGCGAGCCTGCTGCCGGGGTGTTATTATGGTGCCGCCCACGGAGAGGATATGTCAAATTTAGGGAGGTTAGTAGACGGCGGAAGCAGAAGAAGTTCAGTTTTTGAGAGGTTGAGTTTCAGATAGAGAGCGGACATGATGTTGGAGGCTGCGGACAGACAGTCGGTGGCGTTCTGTAGTACAGCGGGGTGAGGTCGGGGGATGACGTGTATAGTTGTGTGTCATCAGCATAAAGATGGTACTGAAAGCCAAATCTGCTGATGGTCTATCCAATTGGGGCTGTGTAGAGAGAGAAGAGAAGGGGGCCAAGGACTGAGCCCTGGGGTACACCGACAGTGAGAGGAGAGAAGATGACGTGGAGCCAGAGAACAAAACACTGAAGGAGCGGTCAGAAAGATAGGAGGAGTACCAGGAGAGAACAGTGTCCTTAATACCTAGTGAGTGGAGCCTAGACAGTAGGAGACGGTGGTCAACCGTGTAGAAAGCTGCAGAAAGGTCGAGAAGAATGAGCAAAGAGTGGTCACCGTTACGTTTTGCTGTAAGAAGGTCATTGCTCACTTAGATGACGGCAGTTTTTTGGCGAATGTAGGGGCGTAAGCTGGACTGTGAAGGGTCTAGGAGGGAGTGATTGGAGAGGTAACGGGTGAGGCGGGAGAAGACTAGGCGCTCCAAAAGTTTAGAGATGAAGGGGAGATTGGAGACCGGTCTGTATTTGTTTGTGCAGGAAGGGTCGAGAGCGGGTTTATTTTGTAGTGGAGTAATGATGGAGTGTTTGAAGGCAGATGGGAAAATGCCAGAGGAGAGTGAGAGATTAAAGATTTTAGTTAAGTGAGTTGTGACAACTGGAGAGAGAGACTGGCGGAGATGTGAGGGAATGGGGTCGGTAGTGCATGTAGTCGGACAAGAGGAAGAGAGGAGTCTGGACTCTGGAGACTTCTTCTTCTGTGATGGGATCAAATGTGGAAAGTTAGCCAGGGGAACAGCAGGGTGGGATGGGAGTCACAGCCCTTGGTGGTTGAGAGCAGATTTCCTGACGGATAGTATATATTTTTTATATAAAATGGGAGGCCAGGTCGTCAGCACAAGTGTCTGTGATAGGGGCTTGTGCTTTTGGCCTGAGGAGGGAGTGAAAAGTGTCAAACATTTTCTTGGGGTTGTTGGCTAGTGAGGAGATCAGGGTGGTGAAGTAGGTTTGTTTGGCGAGGTGAAGGGCAGCATTATAAGTTCTTAACATGAATTTAAAGTGGATGAAGTCTTGTGGTGTGCGGGTTTTTCTCCAAAGGCGTTCAGTACTCCTAGAGCATCGCTGAAGAAGTTGAGTTTGCAATGTGAGCCAGGGCTGTTTTACTGTGTGTTTGGAAGTTCTGAGGGTGAGCGGCGCTACTTGGTCAAGGGTGCTTCTAAGAGTGTCATTGTAGTGATGAACAGCCAGATCAGGACAGGAAAAAGAGGAGATTGGGGACAGTGATGAGTGTAGGGAATCTGAAAGTGTCTGAGGTTAATGGCTTGTAGATTTCTGAATGTGTGGTAGGTAGGATGCGCTGGGGTGGTGGAGGATTTGTGAGCGTGAAGGAGAGAATGTTGTGGTCAGACAGTGGAAGCGGTGAGTTATTTAGGTGGTAGATTGAACAGAGGCGGACAAAGACCAGGTCAAGGGTGTTACCATCCTTGTGTGTCTCAGAGGTTGAAAGCTGTGAGAGGCCTAGAGAAGTGGTTAGTGATAGAAGGAAGATAGAGGAAGACATTGCCCCAACGGTACAAACAGGAGGGAGAGTTAGGCTGCAGACTCGGTTGCCTGTAGCCTCCATTTTGCCACCTGTTCGGAGCAGTTGTCTTCCAAAAGTCAAAACGTGCGCTCCCAGGACTTGCACTGCGTGGTCCTTTTTTGACACACTTGCAGATGATATTTGCTATGTCAAATGAAAACTGTGTAATCAAAAAGTAAAAAGAGGTAAAAGTGTCAGTAACCTCAATACCACTAATATGTGGAAACATGTGCGGACAAAGCACGTAGTTGAGTTACAAAGACACACTGGAGATGTAGGCCAACCTACAGCAGCACCTACATCTTCAGGTTGTGTTGAAGCCTCTTCATCGAGCTCACACACAGCTGGTTCTGCTTCCTCACAGGATCGCCATGGAAGAACCTCGGTCACTGTTGTCCAGAGACAAAGTGTTATTCCACACACAGCAGCAAGTTCCCTGTCATCCTCACACTTCCAGGCCACAAAACAGCCATCGGTAGCACAGGCATGGGATAAAAGACGGCCATACTCGGCAAACCATCCACGAGCACAGGCTCTGAATGCTGGCATTGCAAAACTCCTGTCCCTTGAAATGCTGTCATTCAGGCTGGTGGAGACTGACAGTTTCCGTAACTAATATCATTGTCAGTCCCACAATACAATGTGCCAAGCCGATTTCATTTCAGCAGGCAAGCCGTCCCTGGTCTGCAAAAGCATGTTGAGGGAAAAATTAAACATGCGCTAGTAAACGCCCTCAGTAGCAAGGTCCACCTGACCACCGATGCGTGGACCAGTACCCATTGTTATGATCTGCTACAAGCACTAAGGAAAGAAGGAAATTCTGTCCCTACAATAGAACTAAGCTGAATCCCTACGATGTAACGGGGAACCTGATCCTGCGACCAGACCCGCTAAAGTCCTCAGCTAGTCTGAACGAAGACCTATAGTTGCGAGGGAGGAATCCCTACAAGATCTAGGGACTGGGAGAAAAGGTGGACACCTCCTAACAGAAATTGTAGCAGGGATAATTAAACAGAAAACAAAATACTTTGAGATCCGAAGATCAAGCAAAACTGACTGAGTAAGGCACCTAAGCACCCGGCTAGCTTAACAGTAGATAATACAATGAAGTCAAGCAAAGCCAGAAGGGCGGAGCCAGACAAAATAGGGAAAAAAGTTCATGTGACCATCAAACTGAAACAAAACCTAACAAGAGGGTTCTAACACCCATGGCCAGGGACGATACCTTTCCCTCACTGCCCATTGGGTCAATGTTGTGGAGCCGGGTACTGATCTTGCGAGTGGCGCTGTACGTGTTCTGCCAACTCCAAGGATTGCAGGAATCAAGTCTGTACACATTCCTCCTCCTACTCCAGTTCCTCAGAATCATCGCTGCAGGAGCCGTCACGGTCTACCTCCACATGGACCCGTGAACGCTTACCTGTTGCGAGCGATATGAGCACAGCCGTGTCCAAACGTCAACAGGCCGTCCTGAAATTAATTTCCATGTGGAATCGAAGCCACACAGCGCAGGAGCTCTGGAATGCCATCAAGCAGGAGAGCGACGTGTGGTTTTTGGCAGCGAATCTCCAGCCAGGCTTGGTAGTGTGTGACAATGACCGAAATCTGGTGGCAGCTCTGGGCCTTGGCAACCTCACTCACATACCATGTCTGTCACATGTGCTCAACTTGGTCGTGCAGAGTTTTTTGAGGGACTATCCGGATCTTGATGCACTGCTGCACAAGGTCCGCCTAGAGTGCGCTCACTTGCGACGTTCCAGCATGGCCAGATTGCTGATTGCAGCTCTGCAACGCAGATTTCGCCTTCCTGAACATCGCATCATATGTCACGTACCCACCAGGTGGAATTCGACGTTACATATGTTGGAGCGGTTGTGTGAGCAGCAGCCAACAGTAATGGAGTATCAGCTGCATCAGGCGCAATCAACTCGCAATTTGCGCCGTTCACACTTCACCACTACTGACTGGGCCTCTATAATAATAATAATAATAATCTTTATTTATATAGCGCCAACATATTCCGCAGCGCTTTACAGTTTAACAGTTTCAGAACACAAGTCATAAGTAACAACGTTAACAATACAATAATTAAAGCAATATAAGCCGCCCCTGCTCGTGACAGCTTACAATCTACAATGAGGTGGGGAGATACAAAGTACAGGTGTTTATATACAATGGTGTATTTACAATGATGGTCCAGCCATTTTGAGGGAGTGATGGATGGATGGAGATAGTGAATGGGCTACACACACAGACTTACACATAGAATGACTTTGATTAGTGAATGTGATAGGCCGCTCTGAACAAATGTTTTTGAGGGAGCGCCTGAAACCATGCTAATTGCGGATAGTCCTAATTTCTTGGGTAGAGCATTCCAGAGGATTGGCGCAGCACGGGAGAAGTCTTGTATTCGGGAGTGGGAGGTACGGATTAGTGCAGAGGTTAGTCGAAGGTCGTTTGCAGAGCGCAGCAGTCGGTTAGGCCGATAGATAGAAATGAGGGAGGAGATGTAGGGGGTGCTGCACTGTGGAGAGCTTTGTGGGTGACAACCAGTACTTTGAATTGGATACTATAATGAATGGGCAGCCAGTGTAAGGACTGGCGAAGGACTCTATGAAGGACATCTGCCACGTTTTGCGTGCGTTTGATGAGTCAACGCGGATGGCGAGTGCAGATGATGCACTAGTCAGCCTGACTGTCCCCCTTATCTGCCTGCTTCAAAAAAACAATGCAAGCACTAAGGGATGAGGTTTTGGAAGAGGTGGAGGATGAGGAGTCACAAATTCCATCACCTTCTGGACAGTCAGCGCAACGTGGTTCCTCACAAAGGGCTGGGCAGGGCTCACTTTGTGAGGAGGATGAGAGGAGTCAATGGAGGAGGAAGACATCGCTCAGAGGGAGGTACACAACGCTCTAGTCAGTATGTATAGCGAGGGTGGGGTGATGCAGAGCAGGCAGAGATGACGCCTCTTGCAGGGGACAGCGTTTCTTGGCCAGTTGGGAGTCTGCAGCACATGGTTGATTTCATGCTGCAGTGCCTGAGAAACGACCGCCGCATCGCCCACATTCTCACCACGTCTGATTATTGGGTGTCCACCCTCCTAGACCCTCGCTACCGGGACAACTTACAAAGCCTCATCACACCGTTGAACCGGGAGCGTAAAATGCGGGAGTACCAAGACACACTGGTGCAATCCATAATGTTCTCCATTCCAGCCGAGAGCACTGCTGCTACTACTGCTTTACAAAGCAGCTCTGTGCGTTTGAGGCAGTGGAGACAGCTCTGCAACAAGAGGGAGCACAAGCAGCGCCTCTGCACAGGGCAAGATGTTATGATTTGGTAGCTGAGGAGAGCAGGCAAAAAAGGCAATACACCAGAGAGGTTGGAATCTATGGGATTGCAGTACCCTGACTAACCACCACAACTAAAGGCAGCCGTGGAGCGTACCTACGTTGGTCCTAGACGCCTCGTCACAGCCTGAGAAGCTAACTACACCTAAAGATAGAAAGAGGAAAGCTATCTGCCCCGGAGCAGATCCACAAAGAACATAGAAAGCCCCCAAACATGTAATGGCGGTTAGACAAGAAGAAATACTGACACAGACAGAAAATGTATGAGCAAATGTTGGGGCCCAAACTTCATAAATAGAAAAGGATAGGAAGGGCACTTTCTGCAATCACAAAAAAACCCTGAAAAGTACCAACTCTACTAATTACAAAAACACCTGAGATCACACGACCTCTACCACCTTAATTAGTTCTCTGGTGTAACAAAAACTAAACAGCAGCCACAGAAAAAACTGGAAAAGGAAAATGAACAAACAACAGTGGCTGAACTAAACTGAGAGGAGCACAAACCCCCAAGGGGACCCGGCAGACCCCCACAGAAGTGCCAGGACAAAATGCCAAAAAAAAAAAAAAAAATAAAGAAGAAAATGTCTTATCTGTTAGCAAAAGATGCAGGCACGAAACAGCAAGCTACAAAGTGTACAGGAATCAAAGATGAGACCAGAACAATTGATCACCGTCAACCCTGATGGGAGGGAACCTCCCTTTATAAGACCAGTCAGTAACACCTGATCTCCAATCTTCACAATCTTCATTGGATAGTTCAGTACTGTTTGTAACCACCAGAGGGAGCTTCTGCTCAGAATTCATTTCTATCACATTCACAACAGCAAGACCAGTATGTTCAAATGTGGCAAGTTTTGTGGCAATCGCCACCAATGTCTACACCATCCGAGACGGCTCCAGTCAGCAGGAGGCAAAGTTTCCGTAAGATGGTGACAGACTACATGTCTTGGCCTCTCAGTGTACTCCCAGATGGCTCTTCCCCATTCAAGTTTTGGGTCTCTAAGCTGGATACATGGCCAGAGCTTAGCCAGTATGCATTGGAGGTGCTGGCTTGCCCTGCTGCCAGTGTATTATCGGAGCGCTTCTTTAGTGCTGCAGGTGGTGTACTAACAAACCTAGCATGCGACTATCCTCCGTTAATGTAGACCGGTTAGTTTTCTGAAAATGAACAAGGCATGGATCTCGCATGAATTTGCCTGTCCGGTTTCAGATTAAATAACTGGTTGGCAACGTTATCCATGTCTCCTGTTATGTTCATCTTTCTACCACCTGAACTCTACTCCCTGGGCTACAACACTGCCAGTTGCTGCTCACAAGTGTTGGATGCACAGATCAAAAAAATCGCTGATGTGTTTGTGGGGTTCAGTAACGCCTGCTAGTTCCCCTGCTGTGTGTCCGGCAAAAATTACTGCTAGCTAGCTACACATGTTGAAAAAAACATGACATGTTAAAGTGCCTACTGCTACACATAGATAAGAGGCTACACCCTTATTTCTAAACTGTAAACAAGTGAAACGTCACCTTTAAAACCATAAAATTATTAGTCTTTGTCACAAATCTGTAACAAAATAATTGTGACATATTACTGCAGATATCCACATGTGGAACACAAATGCTAACACAAAAGCCTACTTATGCTATAGGGTACTGATGGTGAACCTTGTCACTCCATAACTTAGACAAATCCAACTCACATCATGCCTCAAATGCTGCAATGTTGGAAGTGCATAATGTGGGTTGAACTTTGACAACAGCTGCAGTGCGAAGGTTAGCCTTCAGTGTTCTTGGCTTTTAAATAAAAGCATACAAGTAAATTTAATAATCCATTGTTGATTAAGGGACGTGATGTACACCTGTAATATTGTGGAAACAATGGATGTAGGACTAGTCCTCTTCAACATTACTTATATTTGTGTCATTTGAAAAAATACATATTTAAATACAAATTTAACAACCCATATCATAAAGGTCCATCATGTAAAAATGAGAATCGGTAACAAAATCATGCATTACCTTGTTAAACTCAATAGTGCATAGTCACAATAGCTAAATATATACCTGCAAGTGGTGCTAAACAACGACAACTGATAGAAAAGGTGAATGATATCTAGTTATCAGACTGAATAGCGACACCTGTACAATGTCGATATAATACTGTACCTTAACAAAAAGGCTGTTTGCAACCAATGTATTGTATACGGATGGAAGCGCGTCACACTAATAGATTTGAGTTATTTGAAATAGAATGGAGCAGCACCAATTAGAGAAGAATGTCAAGGATGAGGCAGTGAGACACGCTCAGCAGAGTACAAGCAGCAGTGTTTGAATAACTAACTGGAGCGGATCTGCACTCCAAAAATGAGAACCTCTGACTACAGTAAACAATGCACACAACTGTTCAGTAGCTGTGAAAGGCCCGTTTGTGTACTTCTATATTGTTTGCAACCAATGTATTGGATAATGATGGAAGCACGTCACACTAATAGATTTGAATTATTTGAAATATAATGTAGCAGCAACAATTAGAGAAAAACTGTCAAGGATGAGGCAGTGACACACGCTCAGCAGAGTACAAGCAGCGGTGGTTGAAGAAATAACTTGAGCGGGATCAGAATTCAAAAATTGAAACCCCATGACTACAGTAAACAATGCACACAACTGTTCAGCAGCTGTGAAAGGCCCGTTTGTGTACTTCTATATTGTTTGCAACCAATGTATTGGATAATGATGGAAGCACGTCACACTAATAGATTTGAATTATTTGAAATATAATGTAGCAGCAACAATTAGAGAAAATGTCAAGGATGAGGCAGTGAGACACGCTCAGCAGAGTACAAGCAGCAGTGGTTGAAGAACTAACTGAGCGGATCGACTCAAACAAAATGAAACCTCTGACTACAGTAAACAATGCACACAACTGTTCAGCTAGCTGTGAAAGGCCCGTTTGTGTACTTCTATATTGTTTGCAACCAATGTATTGGATAATGATGGAAGCACGTCACACTAATAGATTTGAATTATTTGAAATATAATGTAGCAGCAACAATTAGAGAAAATGTCAAGGATGAGGCAGTGACACACGCTCAGCAGAGTACAAGCAGCGTGGTTTGAAGAATAACTTGAGCGGGATCTGCAATCAAAAATTGAAACCTCTCGACTACAGTAAACAATGCACACAACTGTTCAGCTAGCTGTGAAAGGCCCGTTTGTGTACTTCTATATTGTTTGCAACCAATGTATTGGATAATGATGGAAGCACGTCACACTAATAGATTTGAATTATTTGAAATATAATGTAGCAGCAACAATTAGAGAAAATGTCAAGGATGAGGCAGTGACACACGCTCAGCAGAGTACAAGCAGCGTGGTTGAAGAAATAACTTGAGCGGGATCTGAATTCAAAAATTAAACCCTCTGACTACAGTAAACAATGCACACAACTGTTCAGCAGCTGTGAAAGGCCGTTTGTGTACTTCTATATTGTTTGCAACCAATGTATTGGATAATGATGGAAGCACGTCACACTAATAGATTTGAATTATTTGAAATATAATGTAGCAGCAACAATTAGAGAAAAATGTCAAGGATGAGGCAGTGAGACACGCTCAGCAGAGTACAAGCAGCAGTGTTTGAAGAACTAACTGGAGCGGGATCTGCACTCAAAAAGAAACCTCTGACTACAGTAAACATGCACACAACTGTTCAGTAGCTTGAAAGGCCCGTTTGTGTACTTCTATATGTTTGCAACCAATGTATTGGATAATGATGGAAGCACGTCACACTAATAGATTTGAATTTTTGAAATAAATGTAGCAGCAACAATTAGAGAAAAATGTCAAGGATGAGGCAGTGACACACGCTCAGCAGAGTACAAGCAGCGGTGGTTGAAGAAATAACTTGAGCGGGATCTGAATTCAAAAATGAAAACCTCTGACTACAGTAAACATGCACACAACTGTTCAGCAGCTGTGAAAGGCCCGTTTGTGTACTTCTATATTGTTTGCAACCAATGTATTGGATAATGATGGAAGCACGTCACACTAATAGATTTGAATTATTTGAAATATAATGTAGCAGCAACAATTAGAGAAAACTGTCAAGGATGAGGCAGTGATACACGCTCAGCAGAGTACAAGCAGCGGTGTTGAAAAATAACTGAGCGGGATCAGAATTCAAAAATGAAACCCTCTGACTACAGTAAACAATGCACACAACTGTTCAGCAGCTGTGAAAGGCCCGTTTGTGTACTTCTATATTGTTTGTCAAACCAATGTATTGGATAATGATGGAAGCACGTCACACTAATAGATTTGAATTATTTGAAATATAATGTAGCAGCAACAATTAGAGAAAACTGTCAAGGATGAGGCAGTGACACACGCTCAGCAGAGTACAAGCAGCAGTGGTTGAAGAAATAAATGAGCGGGATCGCACTGAATAAAAATTAAAATCCCAGACTACAGTGAAACATGCACACAACGTTCACTTACTTGAAAGGCCCTTTGTGACTTCTATACTGTTTGCAACCAATGTATTGGATACGATGGAAGCACGTCACACTAATAGATTTGATTTTTTGAAATAAATGTAGCAGCAACAATTGAGAAAAATGTAAGGATGAGGCAGTGAGACACGCTCAGCAGAGTACAAGCAGCAGTGGTTGAAGAACTAATTGAGCGGGATCTGCACTCAAAAAGAAAAACCTCACAGACTACAGTAGAACAATGCACACAACTGTTCACTATCTCTGAAAGGCTCCTTTGTGTACTTCTATACTGTTTGCAACCAATGTATTGGATACGATAGAATCACGTCACACTAATAGATTTGATATTTTTTAAATAAATGTAGCAGCAACATTAGAGAAAAATGTAAGGATGAGGCAGTGAGACACGCTCAGCAGAGTACAAGCAGCAGTGTTTGAATAACTAACTGGAGCGGGATCTGCACTCCAAAAATGAGAACCTCTGACTACAGTAAACAATGCACACAACTGTTCAGTAGCTGTGAAAGGCCCGTTTGTGTACTTCTATATTGTTTGCAACCAATGTATTGATAATGATGGAAGCACGTCACACTAATAGATTTGAATTATTTGAATATAATGTAGCAGCAACAATTAGAGAAAAATGTAAAGGATGTAGCAGTGAACACGCTCAGCAGAGTACAAGCAGCGGTGGTTGAAGAAATAACTTGAGCGGGATCAGAATTCAAAAATTGAAACCCTCTGACTACAGTAAACAATCACACAACTGTTCAGCAGCTGTGAAAGGCCCGTTTGTGTGCTTCTATATTGTTTGCAACCAATGTATTGGATAATGATGGAAGCACGTCACACTAATAGATTTGAATTATTTGAAATATAATGTAGCAGCAACAATTAGAGAAAAATGTAAAGGATGAGGCAGTGAGACACGCTCAGCAGAGTACAAGCAGCGGTGTTTGAAAAATACTTGGAGCGGGATCAGATCAAAAATGAAACCCTCTGACTACAGTAAACAATGCACACAACTGTTCAGCAGCTGTGAAAGGCCGTTTGTGTACTTCTATATTGTTTGCAACCAATGTATTGGATAATGATGGAAGCACGTCACACTAATAGATTTGAATTATTTGGAATATAATGTAGCAGCAACAATTGAGAAAATGTAAAGGATGAGCAGTGACACACGCTCAGCAGAGTACAAGCAGCAGTGGTTGAAGAAACTAAATGGAGCGGATCAGCACTATAAAAATTAAACCTCACAGACTACAGTGAAACACTGCACACAACTGTTCACTATCTGTGAAAGGCCCTTTGTGACTTCTATACTGTTTGCAACCAATGTATTGGATAACTGATGGAAGCACGTCACACTAATAGATTTGAATTTATTTAAATAAATGTAGCAGCAACAATTAGAGAAAAATGTCAAGGATGAGGCAGTGAACACGCTCAGCAGAGTACAAGCAGCAGTGTTTGAATAACTAACTGAGCGGGATCTGCATTCAAAATTGAAACCTCTGACTACAGTAAACAATGCACACAACTGTTCAGAGCTGTGAAAGGCCCGTTTGGTACTTTATATGTTTGCAACCATGTTATTGATATGATTGAAACGTCACACTAATAGATTTGGATTATTGAATAAATGTGCAAGCACTTTGAGAAAATGTAAGGATGTGTGAATGGTTGAATGAGTTCTGAGCAGAGGCTCCCTCTGGTGGTTACAAGCTGTACTAGTCAGTGAAGATTGTGAGGACTGGGAATCAGGTGTTACTGACTGGTCTTATATGAAGGGAGTCATTTCCCATCAGGGTTGCCGGTGATCAATTGTTCTGGTCTGAATCTTTGATTCCATGTTCCTTTGTAGCCTGCTGTGTCGTGTCTGCATCTCCTGCTCAGATAAGATTTTTCTTCTTTTTGTTTATTGCTATGATTTTTGCATTTTGTCTGCACTTCTTTGGGGGCCTTCGGGTCCCCTCCGGGGCTTCTGCCTTCTCAGTTTAGTTCAGCCACTGAGTTTTGTCATTTGCTTTTTCTAGTTTTTTCAGTGGCTGCTGTTTTGATTTTGTTACACCAGAGAGCTAATTTAGGTGGTAGAGGTCGTGTGATCTCAGGTGATTTTGAAATTAGTAGAGTTGGTGTTTTCAGGGTTTTTTGGGATTGCAGTAAGTCCCTTCCTGTCCTTTTCTATTTAGGTAGTTTGGGCCCCATCGTTTGCTCATTCTATTTTCTGTTCTGTGTCAGTATTTCCTCTTGTCTAACCGCCATTACATGTTTGGGGGCTTTCTATATCTTTGGGGTCTGCTCCGGGGCAGATAGCTTTCCTATTTCTATCTTTAGGTGTAGTTAGTTTCTCAGGCTGTGACGAGGCGTCTAGGACCAACGTAGGAACGCTCCACGGCTGCCTCTAGTTGTGGTGGTTAGTCAGGGTACTGCAATCCATAGTATTCCAACTGCTCTGGTGTATTGCCTTTTTTTTTACCTGCACTCCTCAGCTACCGAAAATAACAGTATCACGGCCAATAGAAATATTGTATGGTACTCACAGAAGGGTAAAAATATTGTGAAATAAAAAAAAAGGTTGTCAGAGTTGTCAGAGATATTTTTCTGTTTGTTGCATTTTTTTTTTTCCCCTCTGTATCTCTGGGTGCTGGGGAGGATCTTTTCTCCAATGGAGTTTGCACAGTTGTCTGGCCGTGTGGATCAGCTTGCCACTGAGGTTCGGAGTATTGCTATCTATCTTGCTGGTTGCCTGTTGTGGAACCTAGGATCCCATGCCAGATTTGTTTTTAGGGGATCGAGCTAAGTTTCAGAATTTCAAAAATAATTGTAAATTGTTTTTTGCCTTAAAATCTAAGTCCTCAGGAAACGCAGCGCAGCAGGTTCAAATTGATCATCTCTCTCCTGCGCGGCGATCCTCAGGATTGGGCTTTTTCCCTGATACCTGGGGATCCTGTTTTGAGTGATGTTGATGCTTTTTTCAGGCTTTGGGGTTATTGTACGATGAGCCTAATGTCACTGATCAAGCTGAAAAAGCCTTGTTGGCATTAAATCAGGGGCTTGTATGACGCTGAGTTATACTGTCAGAGATTCCGTAGGTGGGCAGTCCTGACCAAATGGAATGACGACGCTTTGGCAGCCCTTTTCCGGAAGGGTCTGTCAGATAATGTAAAGGATGTTATGGTGGGATTCCCTGTCCCCTCTGGTCTCAATGATTCTATGTCATTAGCGATTCAAATTGACAGACGTTTGCGTGAGCGGAGAAGTATGCGTGGAATAGTGTTGCCTTGTGAACCTGCTTCTGAATCCATGCAGTGTGATAGAGTGGTTTCTGGGGCACAGCGTCATGAGTTTCGAAAGCGCAATGGGTTATGTTTCTACTGTGGTGATGCCTCTCATGCTATTTCAGTCTGCCCTAAGCGGGGAAGACGTTTTGCACGCTCAGTTGTCTTGGGTAGTGT
Organism: Oophaga sylvatica; assembly: GCA_033576555.1. Taxonomy (NCBI): domain Eukaryota; kingdom Metazoa; phylum Chordata; class Amphibia; order Anura; family Dendrobatidae; genus Oophaga; species Oophaga sylvatica. The sequence continues at coordinate 51,161 of JARQOD010002389.1, forward strand.
TCAGACTAAGTTTTTATTAACTGTTACTCTGATATGCTCTCTGTCCTCATTTTCTGCTCAGGCTTTCGTTGATTCGGGAGCAGCTATTAACCTGATGGATTTTGATTTTGCTAAACGTTGTGGGTTTCCCTTGATACCCTACGGAAGTCTATTCCCCTACTGGGGATCGATTCTACCCCTTTGGCTGAGAATAAACCTCAGTTCTCTACTCAGGTGATAATGAGGGTTGAACCTGATCATCAGGAGAGCTGCAAATTTTTGGTTCTGTATAATCTGCATGACATTATCGTACTGGGTTTCCCTTGGTTACAGTCTCATAATCCTGTTTTGGATTGGAAATCTGTGTCTGTAACCAGTTGGGGCTGCCAATGTGTTAATACCAACACTCCTGTTTTTTCTGCCTCCCCCCAGGCTCAGGATGTTCCTGACTTTTAGATTGATTTTTCTGATGTGTTTAGCGAAAGTAAATCTGCATCCTTGCCTCCCCATAGGAGCTATGACTGCGCTATTGAATTAGTGCCGGGTAGTAAATTCCCTAAAGGTCGCCTTTTTAACTTGTCTGTACCTGAACATGACGCTATGCGGTCTTATATCAAGGAGTCATTGGAGAAGGGTCATATCAGACCATCCTCTTCACCCTTAGGTGCCGGTTTTTTCTTTGTGGCCAAAAAGGATGGTTCATTAAGGCCGTGTATTGATTATCGTCTTTTGAACAATATTACTGTGAAATATCAATATCCGTTACCCTTGATTTCTGACCTGTTTTCCAGGGTGAAAAACGCTACTTGGTTTACCAAGCTTGACCTCAGGGGGGCATATAACCTTATTGGCATTAAGCACGGGGATGAATGGAAGATGGCATTTACTACCCCTGAGGGCATTTTGAGTACCTTGTGATGCCCTTTGGGCTCACTAATGCTCCTTCTGTCTTCCAGTCCTTCATGAATGACATTTTCAGGGATTTTGTGGATAAATTTCTGATTGTTTATTTGGATGATATCTTGATTTTTTCCAATGACTGGGACTCTCATGTGAAACATGTTCGAACTGTATTCCAGATTTTGAGAGAGAATGCTCTGTATGTGAAGGGATCAAAGTGTCTTTTTGGCGTACAGAGGATCTCATTTTTGGGATTCATTTTGTCCCCATCTGTTATTGAAATGGACCCGGTCAAGGTTCAGGCCATCTGTGATTGGGTCCAACCTACTTCATTAAAGGCTCTTCAAAGATTTTTGGGTTTTGCTAATTTTTATTGTAAATTTATTGGTAATTTCTCAGTTATTGTTAAACCATTAACTGATTTGACCAAAAAGGGTTCTGATGTGGTGAATTGGCCTCCTGAGGCAGTCTCTGCATTTCAGGAACTTAAGCAGAGATTCACTTCTGCTCCTGTTCTACGGCAGCCTGATGTTTCTCTGCCATTTCAGGTGGAGGTTGATGCCTCTGAAATTGGGGCAGGTGCCGCTTTGTCCCAAAGAGATCCAGAGACCTCTAAAAGTAACCCTTGTGCCTTTTTCTCTCGAAAATTTTCTCCTATTGAACGTAATTATGACGTGGGTAATCGGGAGTTATTGGCCATGAAGTGGGCTTTTGAAGAGTGGAGACATTGGCTGGAGGGAGCCAAACATCAGGTGGTGGTCCTTACGGACCATAAGAATCTGGTTTATCTGGAATCTGCCAAGCGACTTAATCCTAGACAGGCCAGGTGGGCCTTGTTTTTCACACGTTTTAATTTTGTGGTTTCCTTTCTTCCTGGCACTAAGAATGTTAAGGCGGATGCCCTCTCGAGGAGTTTCCTTGCGGACTCTCCTGAGTTATCTGATCCTTCTGTTATTTTGAAAGAAGGTGTAGTTGTTTCCGCCATCTCGCCCAATTTGAGACTGGCTCTGGAGGGGTGTCAGGAGGATAGGCCCGAGCGCTGCCCTGTTGGGAAATTGTTTGTCCCGGACCAGTGGAAAAAGAGTGTGATGTCTGAGATTCATTGTTCCGCGATGGCCGGTCATCCCGGAATTTTTGGTACCAGAGATTTGGTTAGTCGGTCCTTTTGGTGGCCTACCTTGTCTCGTGATGTCAGGGAATTTGTGCAGTCCCTTTTGTGGAGGACCTTTTGTTCTAAACTGGGTGTTCAATTGTCTTTCTCCTCGGCATTTCATCCTCAGACCAATGGTCAAACTGAGAGAACAAACCAGACATTGGAGACTTATCTAAGATGCTTTGTGTCTGCTGATCAGGATGACTGGGTCTCTTTTTTGCCTTTGGCTGAGTTTGCTCTTAATAATAGGGCTAGCTCTGCCACTTTGATGTCTCCATTTTTCTGTAATTCTGGGTTTCACCCTCGATTTTCTTCAGGACAGACGGAGGCTTCTGTCTGTCCAGGTGTTGACTCTGTTGTGGAGCGTATGCAACAGATTTGGGACCAGGTAGTGGAGAGGTTGTCCCTCTCTCAGGAGAGGGCCCAGCGGTTTGCTAATCGGCATAGGACTGATGGTCCTCGGTTTAAAGTGGGGGACTTGGTCTGGTTGTCCTCAAAAAATATTCCTATGAGAGTGGCATCTCCTAAATTTAAGCCTAGGTTCATTGGACCTTATAAGATCATGGAGATTCTTAATCCTGTTTCTTTTCGTTTGCTTCTTCCAGGGACATTTAAGATCCATAATGTGTTCCACAAGTCCTTGTTGAAGAGGTTTGTTGAGTCAGTGGTTCCTACTGCTTTGCCTCCTGACCCTGTTCTGGTTGAGGGCAATATGGAGTTTGTGGTTGAGAAAATATTGAATTCTCGTTTTTCTAGACGGAAACTCCAGTATTTGGTTAAGTGGAGAGGTTATGGTCAGGAAGACAATTCTTGGGTGTTTGCTTCGGACATCCATGCTAGGAGACTCATCCGTGCGTATCATAGAATTCATCCTGACCGACCTGGTTGCTCAAGTGAGGGTTCGGTGACCCCTCCTCAAGGGGGGGTACTGTTGTGAATGGACTTGAAATGAGTTCTGAGCAGAGGCTCCCTCTGGTGGTTACAAGCGGTACTGGACTGTCCAGTGAAGATTGTGAGGATTGGGAATCAGGTGTTACTGACTGGTCTTATATAAGGGAGTCGCCTTCCCATCAGGGTTGCCGGTGATCAATTGTTTTGGTCTCAATCTTTGATTCCTGTTCCTTTGTAGCCTGCTGTGTCGTGTCTGCATCTCCTGCTAACAGATAAGACATTTTCTTCTTTTTGTTTTTGTGCTTGATTTTTGCATTTTGTCCTGCACTTCTGTGGGGGCCTTCAGGGTCCCCTCCGGGGGCTTTTGCCCTCTCAGTTTAGTTCAGCCACTGATGTTTGTACATTTGCTTTTTCCAGTTTTTTCAGTGGCTGCTGTTTTGATTTTGTTACACCAGAGAACTAATTTAGGTGGTAGAGGTCGTGTGATCTCAGGTGTTTTTGAAATTAGTAGAGTTGGTGCTTTTCAGGGTTTTTTGGGATTGCAGTAAGTGCCCTTCCTATCCTTTTCTATTTAGGTAGTTTGGGCCCCATCGTTTGCTCATACTATTTTCTGTCTTTGTCAGTATTTCTTCTTGTCTAACCGCCATTACATGTTTGGGGGCTTTCTATGTTCTTTGGGGATCTGCTCCGGGGCAGATAGCTTTCCTCTTTCTATCTTTAGGTGTAGTTAGTTTCTCAGGCTGTGACGAGGCGTCTAGGACCAACGTAGGAACGCTCCACGGCTGCCTCTAGTTGTGGTGGTTAGTCAGGGTACTGCAATCTCATAGTTTCCAACTGCTCTGGTGTATTGCCTTTTTTACCTGCACTCCTCAGCTACCGAAACATAACAGGAAGCACGTCACACTAATAGATTTGAATTATTTGAAATATAATGTAGCAGCAACAATTAGAGAAAACTGTCAAGGATGAGGCAGTGACACACGCTCAGCAGAGTACAAGCAGCGGTGGTTGAAGAAATAACTTGAGCGGGATCTGAATTCAAAAATTGAAACCCTCTGACTACAGTAAACAATGCACACAACTGTTCAGTAGCTGTGAAAGGCCCGTTTGTGTACTTCTATATTGTTTGCAACCAATGTATTGGATAATGATGGAAGCACGTCACACTAATAGATTTGAATTATCTAATATATAAAGCTGAATGTATGTATGTGTGTATGTATTTGGGTATGTTTGTCCGGGATTGGAATCCGCATCGTCGCACTTATGGGCATGAAATTTTGCACGCCCGCACGTCTCGACCCCGAAAAAGTCCTAGGCTATGTTTTGAATCGAAATTTTAACCCGCGCGTTCCAAATCGCCAAACAATTTTGGCCCTATCTACATAATGGGGAGAAAGCTGAATGCTTGTGTGTATGTCCGGCATAGGAATCTGCATTTACGGGCATGAAATTTTGCACACCCGCACGTCTCGACCCCGGGAGCGTCATAGGCTAGGTTTTGAGTAGAAATTTTAACCCCGCGCATTCCAAATCGGCAAATAATTTTGGCCCGGGATAGGAATCTGCACCGTTGTACTTACGGGCATGAAATTTTGCATGCCCGCACATCTCAACCCCAGGAGCATCATAGGCTATGTGTTGAATGGAAATTTTAACCCCCGCACGTTCCAAATCGCCAAACAATTTTGGCCCTATCTACATAATGGGGAGAAAGCTGAATGCTTGTGTGTATGTCCGGCATAGGAATCTGCATTTACGGGCATGAAATTTTGCACACCCGCACGTCTCGACCCCGGGAGCGTCATAGGCTAGGTTTTGAGTCGAAATTTTAACCCCGCGCATTCCAAATCGGCAAATAATTTTGGCCCGGGATAGGAATCTGCACCGTTGTACTTACGGGCATGAAATTTTGCATGCCCGCACATCTCAACCCCAGGAGCATCATAGGCTATGTGTTGAATGGAAATTTTAACCCCCGCACGTTCCAAATCGCCAAACTATTTTGTCCCTATCTACATAATGGGGAGAAAGCTGAATACTTGTATATAGATATAATCATTACAATTTGTTATAACTAACCGTAGTTAGGTACTATGCCCGGGCAGCGCCAGGCTCTTCAGCTAGTTTAAAATATAATGTAGCAGCAACAATTAGAGAAAAATGTCAAGGATAGGCAGTGACACACGCTCAGCAGAGTACAAGCAGCGGTGGTTGAAGAAATAACTTGAGCGGGATCTGAATTCAAAAATTGAAACCCTCTGACTACAGTAAACAATTCACACAACTGTTCAGTAGCTGTGAAAGGCTCGTTTGTGTACTTCTATATTGTTTGCAACCAATGTATTGGATAATGATGGAAGCACGTCACACTAATAGATTTGAATTATTTGAAATATAATGTAGCAGCAACAATTAGAGAAAAATGTCAAGGATGAGGCAGTGACACACGCTCAGCAGAGTACAAGCAGCGGTGGTTGAAGAAATAACTTGAGCGGGATCTGAATTCAAAAATTTAAACCCTCTGACTACAGTAAACAATGCACACAACTGTTCAGTAGCTGTGAAAGGCCCGTTTGTGTACTTCTATATTGTTTGCAACCAATGTATTGGATAATGATGGAAGCACGTCACACTAATAGATTTGAATTAATTGAAATATAATGTAGCAGCAACAATTAGAGAAAAATGTCAAGGATGAGGCAGTGAGACACGCTCAGCAGAGTACAAGTGAGTCGCACAACACCAGGGTTATGGGGTACTCGGCACCGGGCCCGTTGATGTCTATGGGGGATGTCACAAGTAGCACAGCTCGGTCCGTTGCCCTGGGCGCTCATACAAAGGGGAATATTTACAGGGGATTTTAGTAATTATTCGTGACGCCACTTGTGGTGCCTGGTCAGGATGACCAGCGCTGCTATGCAGATCCACTGGAGGGTTGATATTGTGCAGCTAGATGTTAAGCCTTCCACAAGTAAGGCTGATCCTCCAGGGCAGATAGATATATAGGATTGCAGGACAGACGGGGACCCGGCAGTCAGGAGTAATAAGGGAGACACACACATAAGTCACTTTGGTACCTTTATCTGAAGATGTTGCAGACACTTCCCGGAGCGCTGTAGGGAGAAGGGTGCACATCCAGATTCTTACACTGGTAGGTGTATGACCTCCTGTACTCTGCCTTTTTGTGATAAAGTCCTGACCTGCTTGGAGCTAGGTCTAACTTGGTCTCCGTCTTGCACCTGGCTGATCTTGTGATTGGATCTCCTGTTGAAGCACACAGTCTCTATTTGCAGTGCCCTGCTAGACTCCGTCCTCCTGATCCAGCTACGTATCAGCTCTGTGGTACTCCTGGGACTTGTAGTCCTCCAGGAACTCCGGTGTTCTCCTAATGGGTCGTGGAGATCCCTATAGGCTCGGACTCTGGTGTCCGGTGGTACTTGCTGAGATGAGCTATTAAGACTCCTCTGTCTCATTAATTTCCACTCGCCTTCGGCCTACCTGGATCCTCACACGAACACACACACTGGCAGTTGGTGGGCTGCCTCTTCGCCGCTCTCTAAGCGTCGGCACGCTTTTACTGAGCTACACTCCTCGATTCAGCTCTGACTAGACTGAAGTGATTTCTCTGTACCTGTAAGGTTCTTTGTCTCTTTTGACATGTTCCTTGAAACTCAGTTTTCCGTCGGCCATTTTGCTTTCTGTCTTTCTGCAGCTCTTGCCCTCAGTTAATATGGAGTTTCCAGTTTTCATGTTCCCGCCCTGATTCTCTCCCTCTTGCTTCTTAAGCAGCCTCAGCTGAACAATCAGTGCTCCTGAATCAAGCCTCAGTCAGCCTGTGACCTGACTCCTGGAAACCTTGGATTTTGGACTCCAGCTATTTTCCTACTGAGGAACTTTGGAACACTCTTGGACTCTGGAAACCTGCTGTCTGGTGAATCCATGTTTGCAGAGGAATTACGGTACAGAGAAGAGATCCTGAACCTGCTTTGGAGAGTTATTGTAGAGCTTGAAGTTACTCTGGCCTGCTGTGTCTCCTGCCTCTGTTCATGCAAACTGTGTGACCTTTTCTGCATGCTTATATGAAGTAATACAAGTCATTTCATATCAACCTGTGTCTCATGTGTTTTCCTCGCACCCAAGCACAAGACGCTATAGGAACTGTACACTATACATGACAAGATTCAGGAGCCAATGTTTAGTGTCTGCTGGGTCTGGGAAAGCCGTGTCTGCTGTGACTGTGGATATCAGATGTCCGTTTAATACCTTCTGTGATGACAGTGGTTGTGACTTCTCACAACCATTCCAGGTGAGCGCATTCCCTTAAATGTTACTCTGGAGTGTTACCACAGGTAAACACTATTGTTTTTTTTTTTCCTTTCCTCTTCTCCTTCCAGCACTTCTGCCTTAAAAGATCTGGAAGATGGAGGCCTGCATAAAGGAGCTTTGCGGAGTGACTGATACAATCCTTGCAGATATACAGACTATAAAGACCCGTTTTGCAAGCCTACAGGACCTCACTAATCATAATTTGCAAGTATTTGGACAAACTACCCAGGAATTACGAGCCAGGATTGAGACTCTAGAGGAACGAGTCCAGGCTCCTGCCTTAACCCCGAGTTCTGGGATCCCCAAGTTACCTCCTTTTCGTTTTGGCGGTGAACGTGAGAAATTCAGGGGATTTATTAACCAATGCAATCTATTTTTCTCTGCACATGCTTCACAATTTCCCACTGAACGATCCAAAGTGCTTACTATAATCATGTTGCTTACCAATAAGGCTTTGATGTGGGCAAACCCTCTGATTGAGACTGAGGATGATTGTTTGAATCACCTTGATGGTTTTATTTCAGCCATGGGGCAGGTGTTTCATGACCCCAATCGAGGTGCAACAGCTGAAGCAGCCATGTTAACTTTGCGCCAAGGTAAGCGTTCAGTAGCCGAATATGCCTTGGATTTCAGGAGATGGGCTCTTGATACCACTTGGGACACTTCCGCCAAAAAATCTATTTTTCGGAAAGGGTTGTCTCCACTGATTAAGGATGAACTTGCTCGTGCCGACCCTCCCACTGCGTTAGGTGACTTTATTAACTATTGTATCCGTATTGATGCTCGTTTGACTGAACGCAGACAAGAGAGATGGTTCGAAAATAATCGCACTAACCTTTTCCTACCTCCCTCCTCAGCTAAGGAACCTTTGAGTAGGATCACAAGGGAACCAGAACCTGAACCCATGCAGGTGGACTCTTTACAAAGACGGGTTAGTGATGCACGCAAAGAACATCGTATAAAGGAAAATCTATGTTTTTACTGTGGTAAGTCAGGGCACTTCATTATAAACTGCCCCAGCCGTTCTCGTAAGACTACTGCAGCAGTCATTCACTGTGAGTGTTGCGAGAGGAGCTCTGTCATGTCCGAGCCTCAGACTCCAGAGAGATCTGCTGCAAGAGATCTTGATTTCTCGGACTTAAACTCTGTTAGTTCTGGGGACAATGACGGTATAAACGCTGCAATTTTTCAAGTTTCCTCAGCGGTGTCCCAGCTGAGTTGTAAAAGAAACAATTCTCATTGCTTCCTTTCCATCAAACTCTGGGTTGACTCAGTCTGGGTGTCTAGCTCTGCTATGATCGACTCAGGAGCAAGTGGAAATTTTATGGATATCTCCTTTGCTCTGAAACAGGGGATACGTTCAGTGAAGAAGGCTACTCCAGTACAGATGGAGACTGTGGATGGCTCCCTGCTGACCTCTGGACCAGTGGATCAGGAAACAGAGCCTTTGAGGGTCCTTATGGGTAAAGATCATCAGGAGAAAATGTCTTTTATGCTTATCTCTTCTCCCCACTTTCCCATTATTCTAGGGCTACCATGGCTGCAGGCGCAGAATCCTACGATTAACTGGGAGACCAAGGAATTACACTTTCCGGAGAAACAGATGAGTCAAGGAGTTTCAGCTTGCTCTGTTCCTAAAAGAACCATGTCAGTCCCTGAACTACCAGCTGTATACCAGGACTATGTGGATTTATGTGACAAGAAGAACGCTGATCAGCTTCCTCCTCACCGTCCATATGATTGTCCAATTGAATTATTGCCTGGAGCCGAGATACCTTTTGGTAAGATCTACCCCCTAGCGGGGCCCGAGCTAAAAGCTTTGAAGGACTACATAGATGAAAATCTAGCCAAAGGCTTCATACGCCCCCTCTTCATCTCCCGCAGGTGCACCCATCTTCTTTGTGAAGAAGAAAGATGGATCTCTGAGACCCTGCATAGACTATAGGGAACTCAATAAGGTTACTATTAGAAACCGTTATCCATTGCCTTTAATCCCTGAGTTGTTGGAGAGAGTGCGGCATGCCAAAATTTTCTCTAAACTGGATCTCCGTGGGGCCTATAACTTGGTCCGTATTAGACCTGGGGATGAATGGAAGACTGCATTCAGGTCACGCTATGGACACTTTGAATATCTAGTTATGCCTTTTGGTCTGAGTACCGCCCCAGCCACTTTCCAACACTTGGTGAATGACATCTTCAGGGATCTCCTAGATACATTTGTGGTGATTTATCTGGATGATATTCTAATTTTTTCTAACTCCACAGAGAAACATCATGGACATGTGAGAATGGTCTTAGAACGCCTAAGACAAAACCATCTCTACATCAAACTTGAAAAGTGTGAATTCCATAGGGGGGTATGTACTATCTACGCAAGGGATTAGTATGGATGGAAGCAAGACCCAAGCCATCAAGGATTGGCCAATTCCTAGAAATGTGAAGGAGGTGCAGCGCTTCATCGGGTTTGCCAACTTCTATAGACGTTTAATTAGGAATTTCTCTGAGGTAGTGTCACCTATCACACAACTTACCCGGAAACAGTCTAGGTTCTCCTGGACCCCGCAAGCTCAGGAAGCATTTTCCTGTTTAAAGGATAAATTTACCACCGCACCTATCTTAGTACATCCCAACCCCGAGCTTGCCTTCATAATAGAGGTGGATGCTTCAGACTGTGCCGTTGGAGCTATACTCTCTCAGAGAACAGGTGAGAAGAATGTCTTGCATCCCTGTGCCTTCTTTTCCCAGCAGTTGTCTTCGGCTGAGAGGAACTACGATGTGGGCAATAGAGAATTGTTGGCCATTATTGCCGCCTTCAAGGAATGGAGACACCTTCTTCAGGGAGCTGCACAGCAAATAGTCGTCCTGACAGACCATCGTAACCTTGAATTTATCAGGTCGGCTAAGTGCCTGACTCCTCGCCAGGCTCGCTGGAATCTTTTCCTAAACCAATTTAATTTTGTCATTTCTTATAGACCAGGATCGCGCAATGGAAAGGCTGATGCACTCTCTAGGATTCATTCAGCAGATACACGTCCACTTACTCCTCCTAAGACTATTCTTCATGACTCTAGATTCCTGGGAGTGATTCATAATCAAGACCTACTTAAGAACATCAAGGAAGCATACCATGCGGATTCTTTGTTGGCTCAGACTTGATGATTAAGAATGTGTTTCGCTTACATGGAGTACCGGATGAGGTCATTTCGGATCGAGGGGTGCAATTCACTTCAAGGTTTTGGCAAAATTTCTGTGCCGCATTGGACATTAAAGTAAACCTTTCTTCTGCTTTTCATCCCCAGACTAATGGACAGACAGAACGAACCAATCAGACCCTGGAGCAGTATCTCCGCTGCTTTATCTGCCACCTACAAGATGATTGGGTGGATCTACTTCCACTGACTGAGTTCTCTTATAACAACTCTCAGAGCGCCTCCACTAAGCAGTCTCCTTTTTACTCCAATCTAGGTTATCATCCTAACATTCTTCCTCGATTTCCCATAGATACGCCCTTGCCGGCAGTGGCTGAAAGAATCACTTCTTTACAAAAGAATATGGATCTTCTAAAGGAAAATCTAGAATTGGCTCAGGAAAGGTACAAGAAAGCAGCAGATAAATTTTGTAAACCTGCACCAGCTTTCAAGGTAGGAGATTTGGTCTGGCTGTCAACCAGAAATCTTAAATTAAAGATTCCATCGTCTAAATTTGGACATAAGTACATTGGACCTTATAAGATCAGTAAGAATATAAGTGCTGTTGCTTGTCGTCTTCAACTGCCCAGAACTATGAGAATCCACCCTGTCTTTCATGTATCCCTACTAAAGGCTGCAACACCCAATACGTTTCCTGGACGCTCTTCTCCTTGCCCTGACCCAGTGCTGGTCGATGGTCAGGAAGAATTTATGGTGGAAAGGATTCTAGATTCCAGGTTGTGCAGAAATCAGTTGCAATATTTGATTAAATGGCAGGGCTACCCAGTGGAGGACAACTCATGGGAACCAGTCAATAATGTAAATGCTCCTCGCCTGCTCCGCCAGTTTCATCAGAGGTACCCTGACAAGCCTGGTCTGAGGTCATCCGGAGGTTGTCCTTAAGGGGGGAGTAATGTAAGGTTCTTTGTCTCTTTTGACATGTTCCTTGAAACTCAGTTTTCCGTCAGCCATTTTGCTTTCTGTCTTTCTGCAGCTCTTGCCCTCAGTTAATATGGAGTTTCCAGTTTTCATGTTCCTGCCCTGATTCTCTCCCTCTTGCTTCTTAAGCAGCCTCAGCTGAACAATCAGTGCTCCTGAATCAAGCCTCAGTCAGCCTGTGACCTGACTCCTGGAAACCTTGGATTTTGGACTCCAGCTATTTTCCTACTGAGGAACTTTGGAACACTCTTGGACTCTGGAAACCTGCTGTCTGGTGAATCCATGTTTGCAGAGGAATTACGGTACAGAGAAGAGATCCTGAACCTGCTTTGGAGAGTTATTGTAGAGCTTGAAGTTACTCTGGCCTGCTGTGTCTCCTGCCTCTGTTCATGCAAACTGTGTGACCTTTTCTGCATGCTTGTATGAAGTAATACAAGTCATTTCATATCAACCTGTGTCTCATGTGTTTTCCTCGCACCCAAGCACAAGACGCTATAGGAACTGTACACTATACATGACAATACCACTCTTACTAGACTCCACTAGCAGACTGAGCTCTCTGAGCAGACTGAGCTCTCTGAGCAGACTCCCTAGAAATGGCTGCACTGACTAAAACTCGATGTTTCCTGTGTAACTGTCTTTTATATGTCTTACACAGCTCCCTCTGGTGGTCTCTGGGATAATTTGTATGTGTGTGCATGTGCATAATGACCTCTGGTGGTATCTTCCTTCAGTGCACCCTTCTGGAAGATATGGATCCAGTCACAGCTGGGCTCCACATTCCCCCCTAGTAGAACTCAGCACTCCAGGGCTGAAATACAAAAACAAAGAACAATAACATTTTATAAATAACTCTTCATTTACAGGAGGTAAGGCACTCTTGAACTGTTGCTTAACGGTAAGTAAACAACTATGTACATTAACACAATGATGGATTGAGGAATTGAGCAACCATAAAAGTCCCAGTCTCTTTTGGAAAAGGATGCTCAAAAAGAGGTAGAGAAAACAAGTAAAAATAATGTCCATTCACTTGTTTCCATATCAAAAGGAAAACAGATTAATAAATAGCAGTATTATAAAGGTATATTATAACAATATATACATTTATATACAGAGATTCTTGATAATTATTTACATTGGTTAGGTCCTACTCTCTGTACCTAACAGGTAATTGCCCTCTTGTTATGCGTACTGACCTACGTGGTGTAGTGGTAGGTGAGGTGTCAGTTACCCTGTCTGTCGTGCGTGCCGGCAAACTGTAAATCTGCCTCCACCTCTCTAGGGATCTGGCAAGCATACTAGCGACTGGGCGATGCGGTTCTGTTTCGACAGGGAATTCTCCTTCCTGAGACTCAACTTCTGGGGATTCCGCTTCTTGAGGTGCCGCTTCTTGGGGTTCTGCTGGAGCAGGTTCCTCTGGAACTGACTCTACTGCAACAACTGGTGCAACTGGATGTAGAGGTTCTTCTTGTGGTTGATAGAATTGAAGCATGGGAATGATTACAGCTTCTCCAATTCTGGGCCAATCCGCGGGGAAATCTCCTAAGTCTGTATGTATGACTGAGTCATCACGCTCTTCCTGATTGATAACAGGTTCTTCTTTCTGAAGCTTTAATGGGTTTGGACACAACTTTAGGTGATCTCGGGATACAGTTGCAGTCGTTCTTCCTCCATCCTTGCTAATTATGCACGTTTTCTTATTGTCAAACCTTGAATTTTGTATGATGTAGGGCTCTCTTTCCCATTGATCGTCGAGTTTGTGTATTCTCCTCTTTCTTTTCAGTACGACTTCACCAGGTGCGAAAGGTTCAGCTGGCGCACTTTTGTTGTAGCGATCTTCTTGTTTATCCCTTACTCGATTGAGACTATCTTCAACGCAGGCTTGTACTTTTCTGTACTGTTCCTGTCTGTTTCTATCCCAGTCCTCAGTAGTCACATCGGCTTCTGGTTCTACAACACCAAGCTCCAGATCCATGGGCAGCTTTCCTGGTCTTGCCCGCATGAGGTAGGCTGGGGTGCAGTTGGTGGAACTCACAGGTATGTGATTGTACAGATCTACCAGGTCAGGTAGTAAGTCTGGCCACCGATTTCTCTCCTCGAGTGGTACTGTCTTCAACAGGTCAATGACGATGTGATTCATCTTCTCACAGAGACCGTTGGTTTGAGGGTGGTACGGTGTGGTTCTGATCTTCTTACACCCGTACAAGTGACAGAACTCTTTGAACAATTCTGCCTCGAAGGCTGGGCCTTGGTCAGTTAGCACCTGCTCAGGATATCCGTGTGGTCTGCAGAAATTTGCTTGGAACGTCTTTGCTGCTGTCTCTGCCGTCAGATCTTTGACAGGGGCGACCACCAGGAACCTGGAGTAGTGATCCACCATAGTCAGGGCATAGGAGTATCCTGACCGGCTGGGTGACAACTTGACATGGTCCAGGGCCACGATCTCCAAGGGACGAGTCGTCTTGATGGGTTGCAGGGGTGCCTTCTGACTGCTGTAGTCCTTTCTTCTGAGGCCACAGGGTCCACAATTCTGACACCATCTCTCAATGGAGCTGCGCATTCCCACCCAATAGAAACGACACTTCAACAGGGTCTCCAGCTTCTTCCAGCCAAAGTGTCCCGCTTGATCGTGGTAGGCTTCTAACACCATCTGGATGTCTGCTCTGGGAACTACTATCTGCCATGCCATCTCATGGGTCCTTGGATTGACGTACCTCCGGCACAGCTTCTCACGGTAGATGAACAGCCGGCTTCTCTCATTCCACAGCTGCTTTGCTTGTTGAGGCGCATCTTTCTCCAAGGAGGAACCTTCTTGAGTTATCAGCTCCTTGATTCGGCTGACAACTGGATCGCTGTCCTGAGTTTCCTTCCAGCTGTGGTGAGGTAAAGGATTTAACGTCTTACCACGCGATCTCCTGCTGGCTTGTTGCTCGTGGATTATCCCATTCCTGTGAAAGGCAGGTAGTTCAATCTCTTCCAGATCATCCACTTCTTCTTCTGTGTCCGATTCATGAAGCATCCTGGATAGGGCATCAGCGTTGGCATTCTTGCGGCCTGCTCGGTACTTAATTGTGAATTGGTAGTTTGACAGTCGAGCAATCCATCGTTGTTCCATAGCTCCCAACTTAGCTGTTTCAAGATGCGTTAAGGGGTTGTTATCGGTGTAGGCAGTGAACTTGCTGGAGGCTAGGTAGTGCTTAAACCTCTCCGTGATGGCCCAGACCAGTGCCAGGAACTCCAACTTGAAGCTGCTATAGTTCTCTGGGTTCCTCTCGGTCGGGCAGAGCTTCCTGCTAGCATAGGCGATGACTTTCTCCAGGCCATTTTGCTTCTGACTGAGGACTGCTCCCAATCCTTCATTGTTGGCATCAGTATACAGCAGGAACGGCTGGCTGTAGTCAGGATAGGCTAGGATCTCATCACCTGTCAGGATCTCCTTCATTTCCTTGAATGCTTCTGCCTGTTCTTTACCCCAATGGAATGGAGAATTTCTGCTCTTGAGGGACTGTCCCACCAAGAGGTCTTGCAGAGGCACTGCTTTCTTGGTGTAATCCTTCACAAACCTCCGGTAGTATCCTGTCAGTCCCAGGAACTGTCGCACCTCCTTGAGATTTTTCTGCTCCGGCCATCTCTGGATGGCGGTGATCTTCTCGGGGTCTGGCGCTACTCGTTCTGAGCTGACAATATGTCCCAGATACTGTACCTTTTGTTTGAGCAGATGGCACTTTGAAGGCTTCAGTTTCATCCCATACTTGGACAGTGACTCGAATACCTCCGCCAGGTGCTTCAAGTGATCTTCATACGTTTTGGAGTATACGATGACGTCGTCCAGGTACAGCAACACAGTTTCAAAGTTGAGATGCCCCAGGCAGCTCTCAATCACTCTCTGGAACGTTCCAGGGGCACTGCTGAGTCCAAACGGCATTCTGTCAAACTCACAGAGTCCCATCGGGGTGGTGAAAACCGCCTTCTCCCGATCCTCCTCAGCCACAGCTACTTGCCAGTATCCACTAGTGAGGTCAAGGGTGGAAAAGTAATTAGCAGTTTTTAAGGCAGCTAAGGATTCCTCAATGCGTGGTAAAGGGTATGCATCTTTATGTGTAATGCGATTTACTTGTCTGTAATCTACACACATTCTCATACTTCCATCCTTTTTTCTGACTAGGACTAGAGGTGCTGCCCAGGGACTGCAACTATCCCTTATCACCCCTGCTTCCTTCATGTCACGCAACATTTCCTTGGCTTTCTGGTAGTGTGCTGGAGGTATAGGCCTGTACCGTTCTTTAATGGGAGGATGATTGCCTGTGGGGATGTGATGTTGAACCCCTTTAATTTTCCCAAAGTCGAGTGGGTGTTTGCTGAATACTTGTGCATACTCCTGAACTACTCGGTATACTCCTTGTTTCTGGTGGGCTGGAGTGGTGTCCGTCCCGACATGGAGCTGCTGACACAAATCCTCCACCTGGGTGGTCGGACCGTTATCCTCCACTGGTTGTGGGGAGGTTAAGGGCTCCGTCGTGTGAATGGAGTTATTATCCACAGCATGTAACTTAGCAACAGTGGCATAACGTGGTAATTTGACTTCATCCTCGCCCCAGTTGAGAAGACGCACTGGCACCCTCCCATTATGTACCTCCACTACCCCTCTGGCAGTCAAGAGTGTAGGTCTGTGTTCTGAACAATGGGGCTCTACTACTGCTTGGTAGTTCTGTCCTCTCAGACCTATTGCTGCTCTACACCAAATAAGCATTTCACTCATTGGGGTATCACAATGGGATTCGGGTCTGTTACCCGTACATTACCAATCTCACCACCGGTCAGTTTCACTTGTTGCTGGCACATCAGGGTCCGAATCTCCTTCCGGATCACTCCCTTTTGCTTTGGTCGGGCAATTTCGGCGAGCTGTTGGAGTAAAAACACAACCTCCTCCAAACAGTTACTAATAATGTTAGTGCCTAAAACCACTTTCAATCCATTTTCCTCATTAACAGTCTTCACTACAAGAAGTCCCTGATTCTTTAGCTCTACTCTCCCCACTTTTACGTCTACATTTTTAGCCCCCAATAAGTCAAGAGGGAGGCCATTAGAGGCGTATACGGCAAAGTCAGGGTTTGGGGGTTGGAGACTGTCCATGGACCAGTATTTATTGTAGAGGACATCAGGTATGACGGTTACCTGAGATCCAGTGTCCAGCAGGGCAGGGATTGCGATCCCGTCCAATATGATGGACAGGTATGGTCTTCCTCCCACAAACCTGCGGTTCCAGTCTGAGGGGCCTGAGGAGTCTATTCCTGGGTGTTGGCCCTCGGACCCAGGATTTGCTCGTTTAAAGGACACAGACGTGCTGGGTGACCTTCTCTGTGGCAGCGGTAGCAGATGATCTCTCGGCGAGGATGATGCTGGTCGCGGGTCCTTCCCGGGGGTGGCGTTGTCCTCCTCCGGTGGGGCGACGTCCTCCCTCTCCTCCGGCGCATCCAAGGGACATCCTCTGGGCAGTCAGCTAGCAGGATCTTTCCTTCTTCCTCCGTCGGCAGTCGCAGGGCACTCATTACAGTGGCCAGGTTTTTGGTCAGCTGGCGCACTTCTGAGCGCAGACAGTCCAGCTCAGTAGGGGGCGCCACCTGCGTTTTGGCTTCCGCAACCAGCGGGGAAAAGGTGGATGCTGCTGGCTTTAGGGTGGCTTCACTTGGGTGACACTGGGTTGCCATCTCGGGTGTTTCCAGGGGTCGCAGTCCTTTTATAGCCATATCCTTAAGGGCATCAAAGGTAGCATCAGGATGATCCAAGGACCACCAGTGCACAGTCCTGCTTTCAGCTTGGGACCTCAGTCCCCGTACAAATTGTTCTTTTAACATTTTATTCTCTTTGTTGACACTTATGGGGTTAACCTGTTTAAGTGCTCGCAGGGCCCCTTGTAGTCGGCAGGCATAGTCCCTAATGCTGTCATCTGGTTTCTGGGAGCATTGGTAAAAACTCATCCGGAGATCTGTTTCAGTGCGGTCCTCAAAGATAGTCTGTAGCTTTAAGAAAATTGCAAGCACTGACTCCTGGTCTGCAGCTGTCCAAGTCTCTACTTCTCTCTCTGCAGCACCAGTTAATTGTCCCACTACTACTGCAGCTCTCTGCTTTTCTGTCATAGGGTACATGTCTATTATGCTGCATATTTTTCGCTTGAACCCTGACAGGGTATCTGGCTTGCCGCTGTACTGAGGGAGCCACTTCGCTCCAGGCATGTATGGCAGCGTTAGCGGTACTATCGGGGCCACGGGACCAGGTGAGGGGCCAGCATTTACAGCCTGTGCGGCAGCGCCGAGGGGTAAGTCATTAAGGCCGTCGGCCTGCGCCGCGTTGTCGGCTGGCTGCTGCGACATGTCTGCGCCCCCCTAGTGAAGCGTGGCCTACCTTCTCTGAAGGCTGCAGCTCCGCAGGGCACAGGGTGTGTAAGAGGACCTGCGTCGCTGGCGCTCTGACGTCAGAGCGTTCACTGTAGCTCTTCACAGGACCTGCCGCCACGTCAGCGTTGGGGGCGTGTTCAGGACTCAGCGCGCTTTTGCAGGTACGCCCACTAGTTTTCGCGCCGTGGCGCTGTAATTGGCGGGCAATGGCGGGCAAATGGCGGGAAATCTTCACCACATATAAAACACAGTCTTTTAGTGAGGCACACAGTACCCGGTGGCAACGGGCACAAGTTACTCCGTTGCTGCAGGGCACGCAATCCTGTTTGTGACGGCAAGTAGATGAGTCACACAAAACCAGGGTTATGGGGTACTCGGCACCGGGCCCGTTGATGTCTATGGGGGATGTCACAAGTAGCACAGCTCGGTCCGTTGCCCTGGGCGCTCATACAAAGGGGAATATTTACAGGGGATTTTAGTAATTATTCGTGACTCCACTTGTGGTGCCTGGTCAGGATGACCAGCGCTGCTATGCAGATCCACTGGAGGGTTGATATTGTGCAGCTAGATGTTAAGCCTTCCACAAGTAAGGCTGATCCTCCAGGGCAGATAGATATATAGGATTGCAGGACAGACGGGGACCCGGCAGTCAGGAGTAATAAGGGAGACACACACATAAGTCACTTTGGTACCTTTATCTGAAGATGTTGCAGACACTTCCCGGAGCACTGTAGGGTGAAGGGTGCACATCCAGATTCTTCCACTGGTAGGTGTATGGCCTCCTGTACTCTGCCTTTTTGTGATAAAGTCCTGACCTGCTTGGAGCTAGGTCTAACTTGGTCTCCGTCTTGCACCTGGCTGATCTTGTGATTGGATCTCCTGTTGAAGCACACAGTCTCTATTTGCAGTGCCCTGCTAGACTCCGTCCTCCTGATCCAGCTACGTATCAGCTCTGTGGTACTCCTGGGACTTGTAGTCCTCCAGGAACTCCGGTGTTCTCCTAATGGGTCGTGGAGATCCCTATAGGCTCGGACTCCGGTGTCCGGTGGTACTTGCTGAGATGAGCTATTAAGGCTCCTCTGTCTCATTAATTTCCACTCGCCTTCGGCCTACCTGGATCCTCACACGATCACACACACTGGCAGTTGGTGGGCTGCCTCTTCGCCGCTCTCTAAGCGTCGGCACGCTTTTACTGAGCTACACTCCTCGATTCAGCTCTGACTAGACTGAAGTGATTTCTCTGTACCACTCTTACTAGACTCCACTAGCAGACTGAGCTCTCTGAGCAGACTGAGCTCTCTGAGCAGACTCCCTAGAAATGGCTGCTCTGACTAAAACTCGATGTTTCCTGTGTAACTGTCTTTTATATGTCTTACACGGCTCCCTCTGGTGGTCTCTGGGATAATTTGTACGTGTGTGCATGTGCATAATGACCTCTGGTGGTATCTTCCTTCAGTGCACCCTTCTGGAAGATATGGATCCAGTCACAGCTGGGCTCCACACAAGCAACAGTGGTTGAAGAACTAAATGGAGCGGGATCTGCACTCAAAAAAAAAAACCTCACAGACTACAGTGAACACTGCACACAACTGTTCACTATCTCTAAAAGGCTCCTTTGTGGACTTCTATACTGTTTGCAACCAATGTATTGGATACGGATGGAAGCACATCACACTAATAGATTGGATTTTTTTTAAATAGAATGTAGCAGCACCAATTTGAGAAAATGTCAAGGATGAGGCAGTGACACACGCTCAGCAGAGTACAAGCAGCAGTGGTTGAAGAACTAAATGGAGCGGGATCTGCACTCAAAAAAAAAACCTCACAGACTAGAGTGAACACTGCACACAACTGTTCACTATCTGTGAAAGGCTCCTTTCTGTACTTCTATAGTGTTTGCAACCAATGTATTGTATACGGATGGAAGCGCGTCACACTATAATTTCAATTGAATGGAGCAGCAAGAATTACACTAAAGAAAAAAAAAGAGTCTGTGAGTGACACGTGCAGATGCCTACAAACAGCGTTGGATGCAGAGCAAACTGCAGCATCACCTGCACTCACACACACACCTTGCACAGAGCTGTTAAAACAACACTGCAAGGCAAAAGGAAGCTTTACACAGCGGTTGGTAAACTAGCCTGCCTAGAGCACAGTACACAAAATCGCAATCTCTAACTGTCCCTCAGAGTCAGCACAGCAGCGTTCTGTCCCTAACTGAATTCACAGCACAGTGACGCTTAAATGGCGGCGGCGCCTTTTATAGTGCATTCTGACATCATTTCAGCATCCAATCACAGCCATGCCATTAGTTAACATGACCGCAGCAGTACAGGATGTGCCCACACTTCTTAGGATTCCTCATTGGCTGACTAAAATCACATTGCCTCTCAAAGAATTATGGGAACTTCCGATTCCGGTATACGATATATGGAAAATATCGGAACTAAGTATCGGAATTCCGATACAGCGAATATCGGCCGATACCCGATACTTGCGGTATCGGAATGCTCAACTCTACACAGCACTAATACTTTTATTTTTTTTTTCTGCACAGTTACAGAGCGTTAATTTTTTTCCCACACCATATAGAGCTGTACGCTCCTCACACACTACCGTGTACCGGCTGGTATCACGGACAAACACATGCTGACTATCTGTGTGTGACTCCAGAATATATATACTGAGATTTACAATTATCCCTAGACTTTATACAGCTGTACGCTTCTGATACATTAACCTTTTGCTGCTTTTTATATTCTGGTCTAATCCATACTGAGCCTGTGAGCATCTGTGTGTTACTCCTGAAATATATACGGAGATTTACAATTAACCCTACACTGTATATGCCTGGTATCTTCTGATACATTACCCTTTTTCTGCTTTTTATATTCTGGCCTAATCCATACTGAGCCTGTGAGCGTCTGTGTCTGACTCCGGAAATATATACGGAGATTTAAAATTACGCCTACATTGCCAAATTGATCTCATTGGAGATGATTCCCTTCCGTTTGGTTGAAAGCGCAGCGTTCTGAGAGCTCATGGCCTATGCTGTCCCACGCTATGACCTACCCAGTCGGCACTTCTTTTCTAGAAAAGCCATCCCTGAACTCCACCTGCATGTGAAAAACCGCATTGTCCATGCACTCAATCAGTGAGTGGAAATGTGCACCTCACAACAAATGCATGGGCCAGTAGGCATGGCCAGGGTTGTTACGTGTCCATCACTGCGCTCTGGGTTAATGTGGAGGTGGATGCAGAGTCCATAGGGGACAGCGACGATGGGACAGTGCTGCCTAGCCCACGGTATAGGCAACAGTTGGCAGCAATCGTTCTACTGTCCTCCTCTTCCTCCTCCTCCAGAAGCAAAAGCTCGTTGACAGAGCGCAGTCGCATGAGCACACTCCATCCGCAGCTGCCAGTGTTGCACACGAGGTGTCCCACTAGCGAACAGCTAGTGGTAAGCGTCAGCAGGCTGTTTTAAAGATGATGTCTTTGGGTGGCAACAGACACACCGCGAAGTTACTGGCTGACTACTTGCAGCGAGAAACTGAGTCATGGCTGGGCAGTATACATCTTGCACTAGCAAGGTAGTCAGTGATAATGGCCTTAATTTTGTGGCGGCCCAAGCCCTGGCAAAACTCAGACACATACTTTGCCTGGCTCACACCTTGAACCTGGTGGTGCAGTGCTTCCTAAATAATTATCCAGAGTTAACAGCCCTGCTCCATAAGGTGCGATGACCGTGCTCGCACATCCGTCGCTCGCCCATAGACTCCAGTCGTATGCAGAGGCTGCAGCGATCGCTCCACCTCCCCAAGCACAGCCTAATCATAGACGTTGCAACAAGGTGGAACTCCACCATGCACATGGTTGAGAGGCTGTGCGAACAGAGGCAGGCTGTAATGCATTTGTGGGAGGATACATGGGCAGGCAGTTTGAGGACAGACATGGAGTTGACGGGTGTGCAGTGGTCAAAGCTGAAAGACCTCTGTAAAGTCCTTCAGTGTTTTGAGGAATGCACACGGCTGGTAAGCGCAGACAACGCCATCAAAAGCATGAGCATCCCACTTATGCGTCTGCTCATGCAAACTTTGACGCACATTAAGGATCAGGCGTCTGCAGTGGAGGAGGATTAGGAGAAGGAGGAGGAGGGAAGCCTTGATGACAGTCAGGCAGTGTCTGCTCAGGGAACTGTCCTGGATGAGGTGGAGGAAGATGAGGAAGAGGAGGATGAGGTTGATGATTATTTTAGGGAGGAGGATGCTTCTCAGGGGCAAGAGAGAATTTTGGCTTGCCAAGGTCTGGTACAGGGTTTGTGCGTGACTGGAGGGATGTGGATTTGGCAGAAAGTGCTCCTCCACCCACCACTGTCAGTGCATCATTGACACCAGGAACATTGGCCCACATATGTGATTATGTCTTGCGGATCCTAAAAAGGGACCCCCGCATTGCCAAAAATATGAAGGATGACGACTACTGGTTGGCCAGCATCCTCGATCCACGCTATAAAGGCAAATTACAGAACATCATGCCACAGGAGAGCCTAGAGCTAATATTGACGAACAAACAAGCAACTCTGGTAAACCGTTTGTTAGAGGCATTCCCAGCACACAGCAGCGGGGCAGGTTCTACCACGAGGCGTACTGGACCAAATGGAAGAGGTGTTCGTGGTGCACACAGCAGAAGTGGCATTGGAGACAGGGGTTTCATGACCATGTTGTGGACTGATTTCTCGAGTAACTCTCACACGACTGGTAATACTAAATCGATTGTAACAGACAGGAGACAGCAGTTGTCAACTATGGTTCAAAATTATCTCTCCTCCCCTAACGATGTTCTCCTTTACAGTTCATTCCCCTTTGACTACTGGGCCTGTAAACTGGACACCTGGCCTGACTTGGCACAATATGCCTTACAGGAGCTTGCTTGCCCTGCTGGTAGTGTGCCATCAGAAAGAGTCTTCAGTGCTGCTGGATCAATCCTGACAGAAAGAAGGATCCGGCTGTCGACCCAAAATGTTTGTGATCTCACCTTCATTAAAATGAACCATGCATGGGTTTCAAAAGATTTTATCCCACCTTCCTCTGATGACACATAGATTGCCAGCAAAATGGCTCGCTTTGTCCTCCTCTTCCTCCGACTTCTCCAATTCCTCCATTTGCAGCTGCTGAATGTCCAGCCTACACCTAAACATATGCCAGTTTTCCACCTCCCTAACTGGGCTGTCACCCCCCAGGGCCGACGCCAGCACCTGGCGCACCAAGGCAAGTGGCGGTGCCCTGAGCAGGTGGGGGGGGCCCACTCGTGGGCGACGGCACTGGCACAGGGCCCCTCATAGCACGCCGGTGTCTCTGACGATGGGGGGACCCACTCGCTGTCAGAGACACGGGCGTACTATGAGGGGCCCTGTGCCAGTGCCGTTGCCCACGATTGAGCCCCCCCTGCTTGCTCAGGGCCCCAGAACTTGCAATACTTACCTCTACCTGCTCCAACACTGTGACGTCTTCCGCGTTTCCTGACAGTGACATTCTGGTCAGAGACCGCAATGGCGTCACGCCTGTACGCCCTCTGCCTGAACAGTCCAACTGCATAGAGCTGGAAGATGGCGACGCTGAGGAGTCCACAGTAGAGCAGTGCCCAGCAAGGAGATATATTTCATTTTTTTAATGTTTGGAGCAATATATGGGGAGCATTTTACACTGGAGAATTATATATGGGCCCAGCATACACTTGAGCATCATAGATAGGGCCCATTATACACTGGAACATTATAATGGGGTCCATTATACAGTACAGACCAAAAGTTTGGACACACCTTCTCATTCAATGATTTTTCTGTATTTTCATGACTATGAAAATTGTAGAAACACACTGAAGGCATCAAAACTATGAAATAACACATGTGGAATTGCACATTACACTTTACAAAAAAGTGTGAAACAACTGAAAATATGTCTTATATTCTAGATTCTTCAAAGTAGCCACCTTTTGCTTTGATTACTGCTTTGCACGCAGAAAAGGTGAATGGATGGACTCTACATGCCTAGTTCCCCCAGTGAAGCATGGAGGAGGAGGTGTGATGGTGTGGGGGTGCTTTGCTGGTGAAACTGTTGGGGATTTATTGAAAATTGAAGGCACACTGAACCAGCATGGCTACCACAGCATCTTGCAGCGAATGCTATTCCATCCGGTTTGCGTTTAGTTGGACCATAATTTATTTTTCAACAGGACAATGACCCCAAACACATCTCCAGGCTGTGTAAGGGCTATTTGACCAAGATGGAGAGTGTTGGGTTGCTACGCCAGATGACCTGGCCTCCACAGTCACCAGACCTGAACCCAATCGAGATGGTTTGGGGTGAGCTGGACCGCTCACCGCTTCAATTTTGAATAAATCCCCAACAGTGTCACCAGCAAAGCACTCCCACACCATCACACCACCTCCTCCATGCTTCACGGTGGGAACTAGGCATGTAGAGTCCATCCGTTCACCTTTTCTGCGTGCAAAGCAGTAATCAAAGCAAAAGGTGGCTACTTTGAAGAACGTAGAATATAAGACATATTTTCAGTTGTTTTTTGTAAAGTGTAATGTATAATTCCACATGTGTTAATTCATAGTTTTGATGCCTTCAGTGTGATTCTACAATTTTCATAGTCATGAAAATACAGAAAAATCTTTGAATGAGAAGGTGTGTCCAAACTTTTGGTCTGTACTGTATATGGAGCATTATATAGGCCCATCATACACTGGAGAATCATCCATGGGGCCCATCATATACTGGAGCATCATATGGGGCCCATTATATATGGAGCATTATATAGGCCCATCATACACTGGAGCATCATGCATGGGGCCCATTATACACTGGAGCATTATAAATGTGGCCCATCATACTCTGGAGCATCATATACGGGGCCCATCAAACACTGGAGCATTATAAAAGGGGCCCATTATATATGGAGCATTTTATAGACCTATCATACACTGGAGCATCATCCATTTGGCCCATCATATACTGGAGAATCATATGGGGCCCATTATATATGGAGCATTATACAGGCCCATCATACACTGGAGCATCATCCATGGGGCCCATCATACACTGGAGCATTATAAATGGGGCCCATCATACACTGGAGCATCATATTGGGCCCATTATATATGGAGCAATATATAGGCCCATCATACACTGGAGCATCATCCATGGGGCCCATCATATACTAGAGCATCATATGGGGTTCATTATTTATGGGGCATCATATAGGGTATGGAGCATCATGTGGAGCACATACAGTATGGGGCCTATTCTGTATGGAGCATTATATGGAGCCCATTCTGTATGGAGAAATATATGGGGCCCATCATATACTGTATGGAGCTTTATATGTGACTCATTATACTGTATGGAGCAATATGTGGGGCTCATTATACTCTATGGGGACAGTCCTATATTGTATGGCACATTATATGGGGACCATCATATACTGTAGCATTATGTGGAGCTCATCATATACTGTATGGAACATTATATGGGACCAGTTATGTATGGAGCAATATCTGGGGCTCATTATTCTGTATGGCACACTATGTGGTGCCCATAATACTGTATGGAGGAATATACTGTCCAGTTTTTGAGTTATTGTAGAATTTAAAATAGATATCAGTCATGTAATGTAAGAAGTGAAGTGTTAGGGTTCGAGTTCCCGCTCCTGCACAAGGGGAGTCTCGAACCAGTGCCGCTGCGGTCTCCCATTCGTCTCCGGCCGCAGTGGAGCCTGCTCAGCAGAAACGTCGTTCCAGGCGTCTTGCCCACTCCACTACTGGGCAGTGACTTGCTGCTGCCTTTCCTGGATCTGCTATTGTAGCCAGTTCTGGAGCAGACGTCTTTGGGATAAAGTCCTGCATTTTCCCTTCTGAGCGTGCCCAGAGTGAGATCTCTCATTGGAGATCAGGGGTCACATGCTCAGGTACTGCAGCGGCTCCTATTGGCCCGCCAGGAAGGCCCTGTTACTACTAGTCTTCTGAACAGGTTCTCATTGGTCCTTGTTCCTGGAAGGTCCTGTGGCTGTTGCTATAAAAGGGTAGCATGGCTGGGCCGCCATGCGCTAATATCAACCATTGTATGCTATGCGCCAGTGTGGTCATGCGGTGTGTGTGGTTAGGGACCTGGCTGAAATAAGCCACTAGAATACCGACTTAATCGGTGAGGAGTTTAGTGTGCTAGCTGGTCAGGGTCGGTGTCCTAGATGCCCTAGATTACCGGCATAACCGGTGAGGAGTTTGATTGCCGTATTCAGGGTCTGGCGTTCAGACGCCATAGATTGCGGGTGACTCCTGCGAGGACATTAGCGCATGACCACGTATTATGCTCGCTTAGCAATTAACCGTGTGCCTGAGAGCCTGACAGGACACGGTGTTTGTTCTCAGCGGCTCTGTGACGTAACAGGGTTCGCTCTCGACGCTAGACAGCGCCCTAGCGTTTTACTTTGCGGCTCACTGAAGCTAAGTGAGTTCGCACATATCGCCATATAGCACTGTGGCATCCCGTTAGCGGCTCTGTGAATTAACAGAGTCTGCACTTACTGCCACAACGCGCTACGGCGTTTATTTTAGCGACTCTGCGGGATAACAGAGTTCGCTACTTTCGTCATCTTACTAGCAGCAGGCTTTGCTTGCACGGTGGACCCCGGGCTGCGAACGCACCTCTCCACTCTATATATTTGGTGCGTTACGCAGACCCTAACATAATATTAGCGCCAGGGTCTGGCTAGTAAAATGGCGGACGAACAGCGTCTATTGCAGTACATCCAGCAGCTGAAGGGTAGGTTGGAGGCTCTTAAGAGCACAACCTCAGCTGTGGATGTTACCGCAGTCGCTGTTCAGGCTGCTAGCGTGGCTGCAGCCAGTTTGTCCTCTGCCACCTCTGCCCCTACATTATCCCACCTCCCGCTTCCTGACAAGTTTGCCGGTGATAGCAAGCAATGTCGGGGATTCGTGAGTCAGTGCTCTATACATCTCGAGCTTCTGGCTGCACGTTTTCCCACGGATCGGGCACAAGTGGGTTTTGTACTTTCTCTACTCTCGGGCAGAGCATTGGAGTGGGCAACGCCGCTGTGGGAGCGCGATGATCGTGTGGTGCAGAGTGCTCCTCGTTTCTTGGAGGCTCTTAAAAAGGTCTTTTTAGGACCCCAGGTCACCCACAATACGGCGCTACAACTGCTGGCATTGACACAGGGTTCGTCTTTGGTCAGTCAGTTTTCCGTCCAGTTTCGGACTCTGGCTGCTGAGCTAGATTGGTCTGATAAAGTTCTTATTCCTATCTACTGGCGGGGACTGGCTGACCATGTTAAAGACGCTTTGGCTACCAGGGAGATTCCCGCCACACTGGAGAAGCTTATCTCCATATCTACCCGCATTGACCTCCGTTTTCACGAGCGAAGGTTGGAGCGGGCCCAGTGTAGGCAGAGTTTTCGGTTGGCTCCTACCTTTGCCAAACCTCTCGAATTCCCCGATCTGGCGTCCGAACCTCAAAAGGCCACAGAAGTTCCTCATGCAGGACCTAAGTCTCGGTCCGTCCGAGTATCCGTGGTTTGTAACCATT
>JARQOD010002390.1:0-78500 GCA_033576555.1 Oophaga sylvatica
GCGTGGCTGACCATCGGCATGGCTCACCCGCCTCTTCAGATTCAGAGAGACACACTGTTGCGAAATCACTGCATACTCCCTCTTCTTCACATTCCAGAATGCTGCTTGGCTGGGCCACTGTTTGCAAGCCAACAGATTCTGAGTACAGAAGCAGAGACTCGCTGGCTCCTGTACAGAACTCTCTGACTGCCTGGGCAACAACGGCTTCAATTGTTCTTCCCGCTGCAGGGGGTACGCCGAGCTCCTACAAAACTGCACATAAAGGAACGCTCACGGGGAAAACTGGTGGATGCTGTGTCACTGGGGCGGCAGCAGCCACAGAATCCCCACGTCCTCTCCCTGCTGAAACTCCACGGCCACGACCACGTCCTTACTCCCTGCCTTCTTCATCTTGGTAGATTGATAAAGAAAGTCAGAAAAGTTAAAAGGCCTAAGTGTTGTTATTCCGCAGAGACTGCAGTGAGCACTGCAGACAACTGTTCACTAGCTGTGAAAGGCCCCTTTGTGTACTTCTATAGTGTTTGCAACCAATGTATTGGATACGGATGGAAGCGCGTCACACTAATAGATTTGAGTTATTTTAAATAGAATGGAGCAGCAACAATTATAGAAAATGACAAGGATGAGCAGTGGACACACGTTCAGCAGACTATAACCAGCAGTGGTTTAAGAACTAACTGGAGCGTGATCTGCACTCAGCAAAAAAAAAATATATCACAGACTAGAGTGAACACTGCAGTGCACACAACTGGTCACTATCTGTGAAAGGCTCCTTTGTGGACTTCTATAGTGTTTGCAACCAATGTATTGGATACGGATGGAAGCGCGTCACACTAATAATTGGAGTTATTTTAAATAGAATGGAGCAGCAACAATTCTAGAAAAATTACAGTATGAGGCAGTGAAAACGTTCAGCAGACTAAACCAGCAGTGGTTAAGAACTAACTGGAGCGTGATCTGCACTCAGCAAAAAAAAAAAATATATCACAGACTAGATTTTGAACACTGCAATGCACACAACTGGTCACTATCTGTGAAAGGCTCCTTTGTGGACTTCTATAGTGTTTGCAACCAATGTATTGGATACGGATGAAGCACGCCCACACTATAATTTCAATTGAATGGAGCGCAAGAATTACACTAAAGAAAAAAAAAAGAGTCTGTGAGTGACACGTGCAGATGCCTACAAACAGCGTTGGATGCAGAGCAAACTGCAGCGCGTCACCTGCACCCCACACACAGACCTTGCAGAGCTGTGAAAACAACACTGCAAGGCTAAAGGAAGCTTTACACAGCGGTTTGTTAAACTAGCTGCCTAAACCCACAGTACAAAAAAATCGCAATCTCTAACTGTCCCTCAGAGTCAGCAGAGCAGCGTTCTGTCCCTAACTGAATTCACAGCACAGTGACGCTAAAATGGCGGCGGCGCCTTTTTATAGTGCATTCTGACATCATTTCAGCATCCAATCACGCCTGCCATTAGTTAAACATGACCGCAGCAGTACAGGATGTGCCCACACTTCTTAGGATTCCTCATTGGCTACTAAAATCACATTGCCTCTCAAAGAATTATGGGAACTTCCGATTCCGGTATACGATATATGAAAATATCGGAACTAAGTATCTAAAGTCCGATACAGCGAATATCGCCGATACCAATACTTGCGGTATCGAATGCTCAACTCTATTTGTGACCAATTCAGTTTTGAAATGACTTTGGCAGTCCTATATATTGAAATTCCTCAATACTGATACAATTTTAAAAACAGCTCCCCTCAACGTATTTAAAATTGCTTTTAGATAGTTTTTTAGTAGTGATGAGCGAACGTGATTGGTAATGCCCGTGCATTGCTGTACTAGCGCTATTCGGCGAGCGCCGAGCATTTCCGGGATTGCTCGGCAGGATTATGGTCCCACGTCCTGCATGTTTAGTGCTCTTTAGAGCACCAATCGACATGCAGGGATTGTCTGCTATGCGCTGTAATACCGCAGCCATCTTGTTGTGTATTACACTATTGGCAGCCGCACAGCGTCATCAGTGTATAAGAGACCTGGCGCCGTTATTGATCATCACAGTCTGCTCCAGAATCAGCAAGTGTAGGGAGAGCTGCTGTCAAGATAGGTCAGATTTGGGGAGTTTATAAGGTAGTGTAAGTATACCATCAAGGAATACACAAATCCAGCTACATCAACAGTCCTTCTAAGACTAATAACAGGGTATATAGATTACAGTGCTAGGTAGGCAGGGAGTGAATGTGCGTGTATACATATCAGTGCAAGCATGCAGGCACTGTATGTGGGTATATCGATATCAGTAGCAGGCAGGCATTGTATGTGGCATACTTCATTGCATACATCAATAGGGTCCATTCCATTACTGTCTGCTGCTGCCTGTTACATATATTGACCGTATCTACACAGCCCTAGGTCTCTGTGGGCAACAATTTTTTTATATCTTAAACCTGATTATTTTATTCCAAAGCAATCCAGAGCCATCTTTTTTTTTCTCCATTTGCTTGTTGACACTGCAGAATACAGCCAGATCTTTTTCATAGTACAGCATGAAAATCCATCAATTTTAAACTGCTTATTGACTGGACCATTTTTCGGTTTTGCGTTTTCGTTTTTTGCTCCCCTCCTTCCCTGAGCTATACCTTTTTATTTTTTCCATCAATGTGGCCATGAGAGGGCCTATTTTTTGCGGGATGAGTTTTTACTTTTGAATGACACCATTGTTTTTTAGCATGTCATGTACTCTAAAATGGGAAAAAAACTCCAAGTGTGGTGAAATTGCATAAAAAGTGCAACCCCACACTTGTCTTTTGGTTGGCTACTTTGCTAGTTCATTAAATGCTAAAACTGACCTTCCATTATGATTCTCCAGTCATTACGAGTTTATAGACACAAAACACTAAACATGTCTATGTTCTTTTTTTATCTAAGAAAAAAATTCCAAAGTTTTCTAAAAAAAAAAAAATAAATAAATAATATTGCCGAGACCCGTAGCGTCTCCATTTTTCATGCTCTCGGTTGGGTGAGGGCTTATTTTTTTGCGGGCCGAGCTGACGTTTTTAATAAATCACATTTGTGCAGATAAGTTCTTGCAATTTAACGCAATGTCGCGGGAACAAAAGCAACATAATTCTGGTGTTTTCATTTGTTTTCTCGCTTCGCCGTTTAGTGATCAGGTTAATTCTTTTTTTGGTAGATTGGGCGATTCTGAACACGGCGATACCAAATGTGCCTATATTTGATTTTTTTTTATTGTTTTATTTTGAAAGGGACAAAAGGGGGTGATTTAACTTTTATATTTTTTTATATTTTTAAAACTATTTTTCTTTAATTTTTGGCATGCTTTAGTAGCCTCCATGGGAGGCTAGAAGCTGCCATAGCTTCATCGCTCTACTACATAGAGGCGATGCTCAAACCGCCTCTATGTAGCAAAATTACTGCATTGCTATCCGACATCAACAACCATAAGGTCTCAAGGAGACCTCTGTTGTCCTGCCGACACACCGGTGACCCCGCATCACGTGATCCGGGTCACCGGTGAGCGCATTTCTAGCTGGATAGCTGGAAGAGCTTATTAAATGCCACTGTCAGAGTTAACTAGTGCGGGCACATGTCAGCTGTTCAAAACAGCTGACAAGTCCCTGCTTTGATGCGGGATTACCGCCGGAGCCCACATCAAAGCGGGGTACTGCCATTGGACATATTATTCCATCCAATGGCAGTAAGGGGTTTGCCCGTCCCAGCTAACACATCAGAGTGCACAAAAATTTCTGACATTTTAGTGGTACTGTTAAATTTTTTTTGCATTGTGTTTACATAGTAACATAGTTATTAAGGTTGAAGGAAGACTTAAGTCCATCTAGTTCAACCCATATCCTATCCTAACCTGCCCTAACATGTTGATCCAGAGAAGGCAAAAAAACCCCAAGTGGCAAACAGTTTAGTGTTGAGCGATACGATACTGCAAATATCGGGTATCGGCCGATATTAGCTGTATCGGGCTTTCGATTCCGAGTACCGATATTTTCGCCATATCGGATACCGGAATCGGATTTGTCACTGTCACTGTGAGTGTCCGTCGGTCGGGTCTGTCAGGAGTCAGCGGCACTTACGTGGCAGAAGATCTCCGGCGGTCACGTCCTGGACTGCTTGATGGCCGCCATTATCTTCTCCCTGGCGGTCACATGCAGTTTTTTCGCGATAACTGCAGTGACTGCAGGGTAATCCCGGCCGTAAACCAGTCCGATGACGTCACCGCCGGGGAAGCAGGTAATCAGCTGTGCTGCGCCGGGATGACAGGCTCTGCCTGTCATTCTGATGTAGCAGAGCTGGATCGTCGTGGGACACTCGTTACTATGGACTGCGTCGGACAGGTGGTATACTGCTGTTTTTTTTTTCATTTTTTTTACAGGAGATCGATGGCGTCGCAGGATGAGACTGTAATAAAAGTAATGAAAACTGTGTTGTTTTTTTTTTATTAAATTAAAAAAACTTTTTTATGAACATTCACCCGTCCGGGTACATCAACAATTTAACTATTTACATACAGGGACCCTGTCCGGGTTATTTATAATTCTTTGGCAGGGGTGTTCCAGGTACCACCTGGTACTCTTCTGATGCTTGCCAAACATCCGAGACACCAAGGACCACCAGGACCTGATGACGTCGTGTGGCCTGTACAGTCAAGTCGTGACCCGCTATCTGTGTCTGTGTGGCCACCTCTTTCATCTCCCTCCGGTCTGGAGTCCTATGTCCCGGACTGAACGAACCCCAGGGGGCCTAACAGGCGCCGGGTACGGGCCAGCTATAGTTATCATGTCCATAGCTGGGCTGCTGAGGAGACCACTGAGGGAGGCTGGGGAGATTTACGGCGTGGGGTGGGCACTTGTGCAGAGGCCTGGATGTGGGAGGCTGAAGGCTCCGAGGGTCTCACAGGTTCCTGACACTCTGGGGAGTAGGGGTCGCACCTGGTAACATTTAGGCGTACCATCCATTGTAACCCCAGTGTCGGGTGTAAGTCACCAAGTCTCCTGGCAACAGGTCCCTCCCCGGGTGTCCTTCTGGGAGGTGAGTCTCCACGTCCCGTCGGGTCACAAAAACTTCTAAATAAAGTCCAGGCTCCTGGATGAAGCCCCAACCACCTTTCAATTTAAAGTTCCGTATTGCACCCTTACGCCGCGGCTCCCTCAGGGTTCCTTTATCTTTTCTCATCCGGTCCTTATCTGCCCGGTCCTTCTCCAGGTTACGTTGCCGAAGCTTTTGGGATTCTCGCTGCTCCCTTTGTCGCTCTGCTTCCCGCTCCCAACGTCTCCACTCTTCCTCCTGACGCCGGTTGTAATTCTCCTCCACCAGCAGCAGCTCCATGTCTCCACCATCAAACTGCAGCTTACAATGTCCGGTTTGCGGCAGCTCTCCTGGCGCCCCCCAGTCCTGGCGGCGCTCACCTGTGGAGGAAGCAGCCGGCTCTGGAACAGATGACAGTCGGGGCTCCGGTACAGACAGGTAGACCTCTGGTGCCTGCGCGGCCTCCTCCATGAGGACGGGTGTCGCTTCTTCTGTCTCAGCGACGGGGGCAGACAGCGGGATCTAGGGTGCTGCCGGTGCAGAGTTTTTTGCAGGAACGGGTGCCTCCACTGCGAGAACGTCAACCGGATCACATTGCAAGGGCTGGGATGCCCGCATGGACTCCTCTACTAGAATGGGTGCCTCACCTTCCGGTACAGACACTTCAGGTAAGAGGGATTGGTGCCGCTCCAAGTTTAGTTTTAGGGCACGCCAGCTGGCTTCCATCCTGGCGACCTCCTCCCGGTGCCGGCCAGGCCTCTTAGGGTATCCTCCGCTTCTTGCAGCGTAGGAGGGTTTCCAGGCCGGGTGCCCAACGGTGGTTCCGTGGCGATCGGGTCGCACTTCACACTTCTGCTCGTGTCCATTAGCCATCTCTGCCAAGTCACATGTGTCATTAGCATCTGGAGAGGGCCCCTCTTTTGTAGGGAGGCGGGACCTTCGTGTTAGTTTCCGCACACTGAGGAGGATGAGGAGGCGGAACTGAAGAGCTGTGGGGCACGATCTTACATTGCAGTACCATTTAGAGTGGTCGGCCATCGTTTTTCGCGCCACTGAGTGAGTGTACACCCACGAAGAGCATGCCCTTCTTCTTCACCAGTGCCTCGTCGTGACGCAGATATGACGGAAAAATGGCAAATACATTCTCTGATGATTTTAGCAATTCTCAAGCACAGAACCAGTTCAATTCAGGCACACAGGACTCTCTTATAGCGAGCTACAGAATCCTGTTCGTGACGCCCAAGTTGAGTCGCACAGAGCCAGAGGTTTTGGGGGTACTCGGCACCGAGCCCGTCGACTTCTATGGGGTATGTCACGGCTTTACCCGGCAATTGAATCAGAGTCTATTTTACTATGTAGAAGTGTATAAACTATAAATATATGTATATATATATATGTCACAATGACATGTATATATATATATATATATATATATATATATATATGTATTCTATGTGTGCATATTTTGTGTTTACAACGAAAGAAAGGGTTTTTTTTTGTTGCGATATTTTGTTCCCATAGACTTACATTGGACTTCCGGTATCGGAATTGGATATCGACGATATTTAGTGATATCGGCGATACCATTCCGATACGATATTTTTAGATATCGAGCAGTATCGCTCAACACTAGTCACACACCACATGGCCAAATAAAGTTGTAAAATGTTAAAATGACATTTCACAGTAAATGCATTTGCCTTGGTTGAAAGCAATGGTAAAGTTGAAAAACATATCAAAAGCGCTAAGTGTTAAAATAGCCCATGTGGTGGAGGAAGATTTTTGTTTTGGGTTATTTTTTTTGCCTTATATGCAAATCATTACCCTGGAAAGGATGTTCCTTAACATATTTCCCAGTGAAAATCCATTTTGGTATAGTTTTTGTATGTTTTATTGTGTGCCTGTAAAAGTGGTGTAAGATTCTGACAACATTGTTCACAGCTGTGACCTGGGTGTCAGAAATGCTTCCAGGTGTATTCCCCATTATGTTCCCATGTCATTTGAGCACTGTTTCCATCAATTTCAGACATTTTTAGACCCTAAAAGAACCCCCGGGGGGGTCGCAGCAAAAATGCTCTCTTTTCCCAGACTTACATTGGTCTCGTTGCTCAGGTCAAGAACCCAAGTATTCCAATTTGCACGACCTGAGCAGCGAGCACCCAAGCATTTATTTATTTATTGCTGGTGACACTGTTGGGGATTTATTCAAAATTGAAGCGGTGAGCAGTCCAACTCACCCCAAACCATCTCGATTGGGTTCAGGTCTGGTGACTGTGGAGGCCAGGTCATCTGGCGTAGCACCCCAACACTCTCCTTCTTGGTCAAATAGCCCTTACACAGCCTGGAGGTGTGTTTGGGGTCATTGCCCTGTTGAAAAATAAATGACGGTCCAACTAAACGCAAACCGGATGGAATAGCATGCTGCTGCAAGATGCTGTGGTAGCCATTCTGGTTCAGTATGCCCTCAATTTTGAATAAATCCCCAACAGTGTCACCAGCAAAGCACCCCCACACCATCACACCCTCCTCCTCCATGCTTCACGGTGGGAACCAGGCATGTAGAGTCCATCCGTTCACCTTTTCTGCGTGCAAAGCAGTAATCAAAGCAAAAGGTGGCTACTTTGAAGAATCTAGAATATAAGACATATTTTCAGTTGTTTCACACTTTTTTGTAAAGTGTAATGTATAATTCCACATGTGTTAATTCATAGTTTTGATGCCTTCAGTGTGATTCTACAATTTTCATAGTCATGAAAATACAGAAAAATCATTGAATGAGAAGGTGTGTCCAAACTTTTGGTCTGTACTGTACATTGTACATACATTTACGTACATGCATACACATACACCGTACACACATACACACTTATATACACGTACAGTTTACACATACCATACACAAATATTAATAAACATTTACCATATATACATACACAGATGAACAGACATATACATACACATAGATACCCAGATCTACATATACTGTAAATAGATACACACATATATATACATATACATTACATACTGTACATACGCACACAAATAGATACACACATACATAGACAGATGTACACACACATACATAGATACACACATATAATGTACATATATATATAACACACACACACAAACTAATTTATGACATCAGGTGGTCAGATGAGCCCTAGAGGAGGTCAGCCACATAGTGCCGAGATCAACTAAAGAGGACTGCAAAACCCACTGTGGGGAATGGGGACACAGCAGAGAGGACTGATATCAGCCCCTGGTGCTGCCGTGCTGTCCCATGCAGTGAGCCTCCTTCCCTGACCTTTTCTCTGTGAGGAGATGCTGCAGCCTGCTGGGAATAGAACAGTGAAGAAGGCAGAACACACAAGGTAAGTCCTGCTCTTTCTGCACTGTTGTCCCTTGTGTGCTCTGCAGCCCGGGCTCTGACTACAGTTTAACACTCACTATACGCGCCATGAAGGAGGACAGAGATGGCAGCCAGTGACCGCTCTCCTCAGTCTGTTGGGGAAAATGTTCATTGGCCAGCATCTCTCCCTACATGAAACTCCCCCTTTTTTAACTCTTGCACTCTGCTCACCGCTTTCTCCCCGGCTCTGGTATTTGCATGATTATGGGAGGGAGTGAGAAGGGCCCAATGCTGCATGACACAGGGCACCTCTCATTCCCCTCTGCAATCTTGACTCAGTTGCCCTAGAGCGGCTGCATACTTTGCTGCTATGGGCAGTACGCCACTGCATGCAGGGGCACCCCTCCACCTTTGGGCCCTGGTGCAGTTGCACCGGCTGTATGTCCGCCTCTGCACCAGCATAATCCTGCCACTGGGGCTTATGAGCAGAAGAGGCGGTGCCCAATCCGAGCCCCCTGTGCTTACCGAGCCCCAAACACCAGTCAGGGCAGTAATACCGTGATGGCGGCCCTGCACACATATACTGCGGTTTACGGGAACACACCTCCTGCAACGCTGTACATGTACAGCACATGTCAGGAAGGGGTTAAATACTAAGTAAAATTTCTAAGAGCTAAACTTACTGATCAAGAAAATCGTAATAAGTGCAATAACTTAAAATTTAAAGGAATACCAAAGAGTGTTTCATCTTTGGATCTAATCCCATATATTAAGAATATACTCCACAAAACCCTCTCAGTCTAACAATTTGAACTTGACAATCGACAGAGCCTACAGTCTTCAGAAATCCAAGTTCCTACAAAAAGAAATCCCAAGAGAAGTCCTCACTCCCTTTTTTACATATTAAAGATCGAATGCTGGATTACCGTATATACTCGTGTATAAGCCGACCCATGTATAAGCCGACCCCCTAATTTTGCCACAAAAAACTGGGAAAACTTATTGACTCGTGTATAAGCCAGATGTATAAACTGCCGTGATGCTCTGTGCTGCCCCCGTCCTGCTCTTTGCTCCCCCATTCTCCTCTGTACTCCCCCCTCCAGCTCCGTCCTCCGCTGTGCTCCCTCATTCCTTCTCCGTCCTCCTGTGCCCCCCCATCCTGCTCCGTGCTCCTCTGTGCCATCCATCCTCTCCCCGTCCTGCTCTGTGCTCCTCTGTGCCCTCCATCCTCTCCCCCCGTCCTGCTCCGTGCTCCTCTGTGCCCTCCATCCTGCCCCCCATCCTGTTCCGTGCTCATTGTCCTCCTCCATGCTTCCCCGTCCTCCATTCTCCCCCCCTACTGCTCCATGCTCATTGTCCTCCTCCATGCTTCACCCATCCTCCGTTCTCCCCCCGTCCTGCTCCGTGCTCATTGTCCTCCTCCATGCTTCCCCCGTCCTCCGTTCTCCCCCCGTCCTGCTCCGTGCTCATTGTTCTCCTCCATGCTTCCCCCGTCCACCGTTCTCCCCCGTCCTGCTCCGTGCTCCTTGTCCTCTCCTCCATGCTCCCCCCATCCTCCTCCATCATACTCACCCTCCCCGTGCCATCGCTGAACGTCCCTGCAATCCTGCGTTCTCCCCGGCTTCCTGCAGCTCTCCTGTGCTGAGCGTTGACGTAATACCGCTCTTTAAGGCCATGAATATGGACGCCACGCCTATGGGAGTGGCATCGCATCCATATTACATGACCTTAATGAGCGGGTATTACGTCACCGCTCAGCACAGGAGAGCTGCAGGAAGCCGGGAGAACGCAGGATTGCAGGGACGTTCATCGATGGCACGGGGAGGGTGAGTATGATGTCCCAGCCACCGGCTCCTGCCGCGGCACCCCTCCCCCGCTGGTTTCTGCCCAATGACTCGTGTATAAGCCGAGGGGGCATTTTCAGCACGAAAAAAGGTGCTGAAAATCTCGGCTTATACACGAGTATATACGGTAGTTTAGGAAACACAATAATCTGCCTTCGTCGTATGAAACTATTAAAGTATTTGTAGACTTTTCAAGGGAGGCATTAAGGGCTATGAAATCCTTTGTGGACCTCACTACAATCCTAAGACATAACAACATCCCATATAAATGGGGTTCCTGTTATGTTTTGGTAGCTGAGGAGAGCAGGCAAAACGGCAATACACCAGAGAGGTTGGAATCTACTGGATTGCAGTACCCTGACTAACCACCACAACTAAAGGCAGCCGTGGAGAAAACCTACGTTGGTCCTAGACGCCTCGTCACAGCCTGAGAGGTTAACTACACCTAAAGATAGAAAGAGGAAAGCTATCTGCCCCAGAGCAGATTCCCAAAGAACATAGGAAGCCCCCAAACATGTAATGGCGGTTAGACAAGAGGAAATACAGACACAGACAGAAAATAGTATGAGCAAACGTTGGGGCCCAATCTGCCTAGACAGAAAAGGATAGGAAGGATACTTACTGCAATCCAAAAAAAACCCTAAAAAAAGCCAACGCTACTAATTGCAAAAACACCTGAGATCACATGACCTCTACCACCTAAATTAGTTCTCTGGTGTAACAAAACTAAGCCGCAGCCACTGAAAAAACTGGAAAAGGCAAATGAACAAACAACAGTGGCTCCAGAGGAACCGAGAGGAGCTCAAGCCCCACGGGGAGGGGAACCTGGCCAACCACACAGAAATGCAGAGAAATATGCAAATTGCAAGCACAAAAACAAAAAACAGAAAATATCTTATCTGAGAGCAGGAGAAGAGGCAAGACTCAGCAAGCTTCCAAGTGAACCAGGAAACAACGTTGAGACAAGAACAATTGATCACCAGCAACCATGATGGGAGGGAACGTCCCTTTTATCCAGTCAGTCCGTGATTCCTGATTGCCAATCCTCATTGAATGGTTCAGTAATGTTTGTAACCACCAGAGGGAGCTTCTGCTCAGAATTAATTTCTAAAACATTCACAACAGGTTCCCCTAAAAAATTAATCATTATCATCAATGGAAAATCAAATGTGATTCAAAATCCAGCAGATGGCCAGAAACAAAGTTCAAGGGAAAGAAAGA
This sequence comes from Oophaga sylvatica, assembly GCA_033576555.1. Lineage (NCBI taxonomy): Eukaryota > Metazoa > Chordata > Amphibia > Anura > Dendrobatidae > Oophaga > Oophaga sylvatica. The sequence goes on from JARQOD010002390.1 coordinate 11,494, forward strand.
AACCCTACTTCGGACTTGTTTTTAGATGAAATGTAACCCTGGATTACAGAATTTAATGGGCTTCAAAGAAGATTGTTATAGTATATGTTATTTATTATTGATGTCTTCTGACTTATTTTTATCTTATAGGTTATTTTGCAGACCACAAATAGGGCAAATCAATCATTCAATATCCTCTCTCCTATATGACCGTATGTCCATGTTTTATAAAAATACTTTGTATATATTCTTTGTGGGAATTCCACCTGGAAGAACTCCTGTAGGCTATCTTTCTGGTAAACAATATGTTAAGGGGTTGCTAGAATGTAAGGGTTGACCCTGCAGGGTGAAATGAATGGGTTCAAATGTTTTTCACCTATGCATAAAAGAATTGGGGCATGATCTGACCACGTTATTAGGTTAATGGAAGAGGAAATTACATTTGTAACAAGGTGGCACGGGGGGTAGTTATGACCGAGTTATTTAAATTTACAGTTCACAAACAGAGTCCACTGAGCCAATGGTCATCGAGCACCCAGACAACCTTGTACATAAGAAAAAGAAAATGGGCAGGACTGACGCAGATCCCCTCATGAGTTACCTCTTTTTCCAGTCCATAACAAAGAAAGAGACACATGCATAACCAGGGATCACTGAAACAAATATCTTTATGAAGGACTTTTTTGTATACGCAATTAGTGTTTTTTTAGATGTTTTTAAATTGTGTGTTCACTATGGTTTGTCTTTTTCAATAAATTTGATATGTTTTGACCATATTTGTTTCGGTGATCCCTGGTTATGCATGTGTCTCTTTCTTTGTTATGGTCTTTAGTTTTTTCACATGCAGGGGTAATCCCGTTTATCTGATATTTATTATTTTTAGGTGGTGCCCGCTTTACTTTAATTGTGGTTACAATCTCTTTTTCCAGTCACTGCAGTCCAGGCAATCACAATCCAGGGTCACAGGAGTAATCCAACAGGGGTAACTTTCATTGAAGTAGGATAAACGAGGTAGAAAAAGGTGATTGGAGAAAATACAATAGAGACTTCCTGCTCTTTCCCTACTCTTGTTCAATGCCGTCTCAGTATCAGCCACAGCAGCGGTCACCGTTCCCAAGCCAAGGTAGAGAAACTTCACTCGCCAGAATCTGGACGCTTATAGTCTATTCGGCGGGGCATTCGCACAGTCCTGTGCCCACCTCACTGCACGTGGGTCCGGGGCAGCAGATTCTATCCCCTCCTGGGGTCTGGAATTGTCTCGGTCATTGCTGAGCTCCTACCCAGGGCAGATGTGCCCAGGCTACTGACTGGAAGCAGCAGCTTCCTACCGACTTTTCTGCTGCTGGCCCAGCACACTAGATTAACCAGTTCCTTTCCCTCAGCCAGGGCTGCCACTAGGAATTTCGGGGTACCATACTGGCAAAATTTTCAGGGCCCCTTGAGAATCCGCCCAGGCTCCACCCCAGCCCCGCCTCCACACCTCGAACTGTCCACAGTCCCACCGTGCTCTCTTGGAAAAACTCCACTTCTCAACAATCACACATTAACAGTTCCCATCACCAGATCACACATATAGCCGGCAGCTCTAGTTTTGGCCAAAATAATTTTTTAAGCTACCACCATAACACGGTAGACTTTTTTGCCCGGGCCCTACTCTACTGTAAACTATTAAATATTTGTTAAAATATCAAATACAATTTAGGTATATTTTTATTTATTTTTCAATTTTTAAAATGACCAATAATATCACATACAAGGAACAAATACCACCAGACCACATATTACCACCACAAAGTGGCCAAATAATATCACATACAAGAAGCAAATACCGCAACACCATGTCCAGACAACATATTACCACCACAGTGACCGAATAATATCACATACAAGGAACAAATACCACCACATCATAGCCAGACCACATATTACCACCACAGTGACCAAATAATATCACATACAAGGAGAAAATACCGCCACACCATGTCCAGACCACATATTACCACCACATAGTGACTGAATACTACAATACTGATCAGTAGTGTTGAGCGATACTGCTCGATATCTTAAAATATCGGATCGGAATGGTATCGCCGATATCACTAAATATCGGCGATATCCGATTCCGATACCGGAAGTCCCATGTAAGTCTATGGGAACAAAATATCGCAACTAAAAAAAACCTTTATTTCCTTGTAAACACTAAATACACACACATAGAATACATATATATATATATATATATATATATATATACATGTCATTGTGACATATATATATATACATATATGTATAGTTTATACACTTCTACATAGTAAAATATCCTATGATTCAATTGCCGGGTAAAGCCGGCTTCTGTGAAAAGACAGAAGCACCCGACATGAAATGACACTTGGTGTACATAGGGTTAACCATGTCTTTTCATGTCCTTTGCTATCTGATTTGCACAAACAATTACATCAGTCTATGTGTGCAAAATTTCACACCTGTAGGGGTTAATTAAAGGTGTAAATTCGTTGTAAAAAAAACGGACTTTTTTGCTACGAATTTACACCTTTAATTAACCCCTACAGGTGTGAAATTTTGCACACATAGACTGATGTAATTGTTTGTGCAAATCAGATAGCAAAGGACATGAAAAGACATGGTTAACCCTATGTACACCAAGTGTCATTTCATGTCGGGTTCTGCATTTTCACAAAAGCCGGCAATTGAATTAGCGGCTATTATACTATGTAGAAGTGTATGAACTATAAATATAAATATATATATGTGTCACAAATTCAATGACATGTATATATATATATATATATATATGAGGTGTAAAAAAATGTTTAAAAAAAATGCGTGGGCTCCCGCCCTATTTTCGCAACCAGACAGACAAAGCCAGCGAATGGGGGCAGATAATAATAGCCCAGAGAGGGACCATTATTTTTGCCCCCCCCCTGGCTACTAACATCTGCCCCCAGACACCCCAGAAAAGACAAATCTATAATTAGATTCGCCCTTTCTGGCACTTTGCCCGTCTATTCCCATTGCCCTGTAGCGGTCGCGAATGGGTTAATATGGGGTTAAAGCCACCTTGCAATTGAAAGGTGACCTTAAGCCAGGTTAATAATTGAGAGCTGTCAATTAGACAACTATCAATTATTAATCCTATGCATGAAATAAAAATAAAACACACACACTTTAATCAAAAATCATTTTAATGAAATAAAGACTAGTGTTGAGCGATACGATACTGCAAATATCGGCTATCGGCCGATATTAGCTGTATCGGGCTTTCGATTCCGAGTACCGATATTTTCGTCACATCGGATACCGGAATCGGATTTGTCACTGTCACTGTGAGTGTCCGTCGGTCGGGTCTGTCAGGAGTCAGCGGCACTTACCTGGCAGAAGATCTCCGGCGGTCACATCCTGGACTGCTTGATGGCCGCCATTATCTTCTCCCTGGCGGTCACATGCAGTTTTTCTCGATAACTGCAGTGACTGCAGGGTAATCCCGGCCGTAAACCAGTCCGATGACGTCACCGCCGGGGAAGCAGGTAATCAGCTGTGCTGCGCCGGGATGACAGGCTCTGCCTGTCATTCTGATGTAGCAGAGCTGGATCGTCGTGGGACACTCGTTACTATGGACTGCGTCGGACAGGTGGTATACTGCTGTTTTTTTTTTTCATTTTTTTACAGGAGATCGATGGCGTCGCAGGATGAGACTGTAATAAAAGTAATGAAAACTGTGTTGTGTTTTTTATTAAATTAAAAAACTTTTTTATGAACATTCACCCGTCCGGGTACATCAACAATTTAACTATTTACATACAGGGACCCTGTCCGGGTTATTTATAATTCTTTGGCAGGGGTGTTCCAGGTACCACCTGGTACTCTTCTGATGCTTGCCAAACATCCGAGACACCAAGGACCACCAGGACCTGATGACGTCGTGTGGCCTGTATAGTCAAGTCGTGACCCGCTATCTGTGTCTGTGTGGCCACCTCTTTCATCTCCCTCCGGGTCTGGAGCCCTATGTCCCGGACTGAACGAACCCCAGGGGGCCTAACAGGTGCCGGGTACGGGCCACCTATCATTATCATGTCCATAGCTGGGGCTGCTGAGGAGACCACTGAGGGAGGCTGGGGAGATTTACGGCGTGGAGTGGGCACTTGTGCAGAGGCCTGGATGTGGGAGGCTGAAGGCTCCGAGGGTCTCACAGGTTCCTGACACTCTGGGGAGTAGGGGTCGCACCTGGTAACATTTAGGGCGTACCATCCATTGTAACCCCAGTGTCGGGTGTAAGTCACCAAGCCTCCTGGCAACAGGTCCCTCCCCGGGTGTCCTTCTGGGAGGTGAGTCTCCACGTCCTGCCGGGTCACAAACACTTCTAAATAAAGTCCAGGCTCCTGGATGAAGCCCCAACCACCTTTCAATTTAAAGCTCCGTACTGCACCCTTACGCGGCTCCCACAGGGTTCCTTTATCTTTTCTCATCCGGTCCTTATCTGCCCGGTCCTTCTCGATGTGACGTTGGCGAAGCTTCTGGGATTCTCCCTTTGTCACTCGGCTTCTCTCTCCCGACGTCTACACTCTTCCTCCTGACGCCGGTTGTAATTCTCCTCCACCAGCATCTCCATGTCTCCACCATCAAACTGCAGCTTACGATGTCCAGTTTGCGGCAGCTCTCCTGGCGCCCGACAGTCCTGGCGGCGCTCACCTGCGGAGGAAGCAACCGGCTCTGGAACAGATGACAATCGGGGCTCCGGTACAGACAGGTAGACCTCTGGTGCTTGCGCGGCCTCCTCCATGAGGACGGGTGTCGCTTCTTCTGTCTCAGCGACGGGGGCAGACAGCGTGATCTGGGGTGCTGCCGGTGCAGAGTTTTTTGCAGGAACGGGTGCCTCCACTGCGACAACGTCAACCGGATCACATTGCAAGGGCTGGGATGCCCGCACGGACTCCTCTACTAGAACGGGTGCCTCACCTTCCGGTACAGACACTTCAGGTAAGAGGGATTGGCGCCGCTCCAAGTTTAGTTTTAGGGCACGCCAGCTGGCTTCCATCCTGGCGACCTCCTCCCGGTGCCGGGCCAGGCCTCTTAGGGTATCCTCCGCTTCTTGCAGCGTAGGAGGGTTTCCAGGCCGGGTGCCCAACTGTGGTTCCGTGGCGATAGGGGTCGCTTCCGTGGGGGGAGAGCTCTGACTGCTCCATCCCTTCACACTTCTGCTCGTGTCCATTAGCCATCTCTGCCAAGTCACATGTGTCATTAGCATCTGGAGAGGGCCCCTCTTTTGTAGTGAGGCGGGACCTTCGTGTTAGTTTCCGCACACTGAGGAGGATGAGGAGGCGGAACTGAAGAGCTGTGGGGCACGATCTTATATTGCAGTACCATTTAGAGTGGTCGGCCATCGTTTTCGCGCCACTGAGTGAGTGTACACCCACGAAGAGCACGCCCTTCTTCTTCACCAGTGCCTCGTCGTGACGCAGATATGGCGGAAAAATGGCAAATACATTCTCTGATGATTTTAGCAATTCTCAAGCACAAAACCAGTTCAATTCAGGCACACAGGACTCGCTTATAGCGAGCTACAGAATCCTGTTTGTGACGCCCAAGTTCAGTCACACAGAGCCAGAGGTTTTGGGGGTACTCGGCACCGAGCCCGTCGACTTCTATGGGGTATGTCACGGCTTTACCCGGCAATTGAATCAGAGTCTATTTTACTATGTAGAAGTGTATAAACTATAAATATATGTATATATATATATGTCACAATGATATGTATATATATATATATGTATTCTATGTGTGTATATTTTGTGTTTACAACGAAAGAAAGGGTTTTTTTTGTTGCGATATTTTGTTCCCATAGACTTACATGGGACTTCCGGTATCGGAATCGGATATCGACGATATTTAGTGATATCGGCGATACCATTCCGATACGATATTTTTAGATATCGAGCAGTATCGCTCAACACTAATAAAGACACATGTTTTTGACCATCTTTTATTTGACTGCAAAAACCATTTCCTGTAATAAAAATAAAATAAAAAAGCAAAATTATTCTTACCTATCCCATGCACAGTCAGGTCCCACGGTGTAATCCTTCAGAAAGGGTTAATGTTTACTGCAGGGACCGCAGCTAATGCTGCAGCCTCACAGTAAACCCCCAAATGAATGAGTTCCTCTCCTGGCTGACAGGAGAGGAAGTGGAAAGCTTAATTGATTGCTTTCCACTTTCACTTCAGGTCAGCCAGGGACACAATCAGTGACGTCAGAGGGAACTGATTAACAAAAATAGGGGTTCCCTTAGAATAAAAAATGGCGTCGGGTCCCCCCTATTTTTGTTAACCAGCCTGATGAAGTAGACTGCTGAGCAGTGGGGTACCTTGAATGAAGCAGACCAAGCAGCTGCTATGGGGCCCGGACAGGTGAGGGGGCCCTCGACGGTCGGGTAGCTGTGCTGACACAGTACTACCAGGGGGTCGGCGGGGGAGGGGGAGCGCAGCTCTTCTATATACTCACCCCTCCTGGTGCGGTCTCTGCAGCCCTGCTCTTCTCCCATGGTCTCCGACGCCTGTGTTCAGCGGTCAGGTGGTACGCTCATTACAGTCATGAATACGCACATATTCATGACTTTAATGAGCTGTCCCGCGTGACCGCTGAACTCTGGCGGCGGAGACCGTGGGAGAGCAGGGGCTGCACAGACCGCACCTGGGGAAGGGTGAGTATAAGGGATATTTACCTGTCTCGTTCCACCGTTGCTCGCGTCCTCTTGCTGCAATGTTCAGGTCAGAGGGCGCGATGACGTCGTTAGTGCGCGCCGCGCCCTCTGCCTGATCATTCACTGCTGGAGGACCCCGAAGACAGCGGCACTCAGCAGTGGAGAGAGGACAGGTAAATATCTCAGGTGCCGGGGCCCTGAGCGAGCGGTGACATCGGCACCTGGTGTCACCCCCTGCTCAGGATACCGGCACCTGGCCCCCAGCGACGAAAGGTGAGTATGTCTTTTTTTTTTTTTTGGTTGCAGCAGCTGCGGCAGCATAAGGGCCTATACTATGGAGCATCTATGGGGCACAATCTATGGGGGCATAATACATTTTTTTGTTTAATGTGTCCCCTCACTGTGCTGGCACTTTACATTTACAATGGCTCTGGGTTTTTTTTTTTGGGGTGGGCCCATTCAGACTTTTGCTATGGGGCCCCATGATTTCTATGTACGCCCCTGCTGCTGAGGCATGGTATTTAAGGCTGGTAAGGATCCAATATCCATGGACCTTGCAAGCCTGATAATACCAGGCCACAGCAGTCTGCTTAGCTTGGCTGGTTAACAAAAATAGGGATCCCCTCGAAAAAAATTGGCGTAGGGGTCCCCCTATTTTTGTTAACCAGCCAGATGAAGCAGACCGCTGAGGCCTGGATTTTCAGGCTGTTAAGGAGCCAAGATCCATGGACCTTGCCAGCCTGATAATACCAGGCCACAGCAGTCTGCATATCTTGGCTGATTAACAAAAATAGGGGATCCCCTCGAAAAAAATTGGCGTGGGGTCCCCCTATTTTTGTTAACCAGCCAGATGAAGCAGACCGCTGAGGCCTGGATTTTCAGGCTGTTAAGGAGCCAAGATCCATGGACCTTGCCAGCCTGATAATACCAGGCCACAGCAGTCTGCATATCTTGGCTGATTAACAAAAATAGGGGATCCCCTCGAAAAAAATTGGCGTGGGGTCCCCCCTATTTTTGTTAACCAGCCAGATGAAGCAGACTGCTGAGGCCTGGTTTTTCAGGCTGGTAAGGATCCAATATCCATGGACCTTGCAAGCCTGATAATACCAGGCCACAGCAGTCTGCTTAGCTTGGCTGGTTAACAAAAATAGGGGATCCCCTCGAAAAAAAAACGGCGTAGGGTCCCCCTATTTTTGTTAACCAGCCAAGTAAAATGCAGACTGCTGCGGCCTGGTATTAAAAGACTGTCAAGGCCCATGGATTTTGGCCCTCAACAGCCTGATAATACCAGGCTACAGCAGCCCCACATTTGGCGCATCAAAAGATGTGCCAATTGTGGCACTTTACCCGGCTCTTCCCACTGCCCTGTAGCGGTGGCAAGTGGGGGTAATAAGGGGTTAATGTCACCGTTGATTGCACGGTGACAATAAGCCCGGTTAATAATGGAGAGGTGTCAATAAGACACCGATCCATTATTAATCCCAAAGTTTTTAAATGTATAAAAAAAAGACAAAGCAAGAAAAAAGTCTTTTAATTAAATAAAAGAGACAACACAGTTTTCATTACTTTTATTATACACTCATTCCTGCGACGCCATCGATCTCCTGTAAAAAAAGAAAAAAAACAAACCAACAGTATACCACCTGTCCGACGCAGTCCATAGTAACGACAGTCCCACGACGATCCAGCTCTGCTACATCGCAATGACAGGCAGAGCCTGTCATCTCGACGCAGCACAGCTGATTACCTGCTTCCCCGGTGGTGACGTCATCGGACTGACTGCTTTACGGCCGGGATTACCCAGCAGTCACTGCAGTTATCGCGAGAAACTGCATGTGACCGCCGGGGAAAGATGATGGCGGCCATCAAGCAGTCCAGCCCGTGACCGCCGGAGATCTTCTGCCAGGTAAGTGCCGCTGACTCCTGACAGACCCGACCGACGGACACTGACAGTGACAGTGACAATCCCGATTCCGGTATCCGATAAGACGAAAATATCGGAACTAAGTATCGAAAGGCCGAAACAGCTAATATCGGCCGATAACCGATACTTGCGGTATCGTATCGCTCAACACTACTGATCAGTAATAAAAAAAACAATACTATCACCATAAGTGCCATTATACACAGGAGATCTGTACTTAATATGCAATATCTGTGTACAGGTAATACAGTGATCAATGACATTATACACAGTAGCTCTGTATATAGTGTCAGTGTAATGGTAATACAGTGATCAATGGTGATATTGTACACAGGACCGCTGTATATAGTACACAGTGTATAGTGTCAGTGTACAGGTAACACTGACTCACCAGTGACGTCTCTAGGTGAAGTCCTTCATCTTTGCTTTTCATCTTTTATCCAGCACAGACCGCCATCACGTCTTCCAGCCAGGGCTCGTCTCTGCCAGAAATAACACAGTTATCTAGAGCTCAACTTGCAGAACACATTACTTATTTTTTTCCCAACTTTTACATTACACCACATGAAGATAAAAGGCAAGATAGTGTCACTCTACACCAGGGGTGGGCAATTAATTTTGCCAGGGGGCCGCATGAGAAATTGGGATGGTTTTAGAGGGCCGGACTAATATAATTAACTCCGTTCTACCCAATACTGTATATATACATATATATATATATATATATATATATATATATATATATATATACTGTATACTGTATATATACATACCTGCCCATTATCATCATCTTCTCCCCATCATCATCAATGCCTCCCCATTATCAGCAATGCCTGCCCATCATCATCTTCTCCCCATCATCAATGCCTGCCCATTATCATCAATGCCTGCCCATTATCATCATCTTCTCCCCATCATCATCAATGCCTCCCCATTATCAGCAATGCCTGCCCATCATCATCTTCTCCCCATCATCAATGCCTGCCCATTATCATCAATACCTGCCCATTATCATCATCTTCTCCCCATCATCATCAATGCCTGCCCATCATCATCATCATCTTCTCCCCATCATCAATGCCTGCCCATTATCATCAATACCTGCCCATTATCATCTTCTCCCCATCATCATCAATGCCTGCCCATCATCATCATCATCTTCTCCCCATCATCAATGCCTGCCCATTATCATCAATACCTGCCCATTATCATCATCTTCTCCCCATCATCATCAATGCCTCCCCATTATCAGCAATGCCTGCCCATCATCATCTCCTCCCCATCATCAATGCCTGCCCATTATCATCAATACCTGCCCATTATCATCATCTTCTCCCCATCATCATAAATGCCTGCCCATCATCATCATCATCTTCTCCCCATCATCAATGCCTGCCCATTATCATCAATACCTGCCCATTATCATCATCTTCTCCCCATCATCATCAATGCCTCCCCATTATCAGCAATGCCTGCCCATCATCATCTTCCCCATCATCAATGCCTGCCCATTATCATCAATACCTGCCCATTATCATCATCTTCTCCCCATCATCATCAATGCTTCCCCATTATCAGCAATGCCTGCCCATCATCACACACAGACAGCACATAAGCACTCTCTCACATACATACACACACACACACACACACACACACAAAGCACCGCACTACATAGACACAGACACACACAGAGACACGTCTTACCTGTCCAGCGTCCCCGCTCTCTGACACAGCCGGCCGCTGAATGATGACGTCATTCAGCGGCCGGCTGTGAGAGGAAGCGCCGGTGGAGCCCGGAGCTGCAGCAGCGGAGGCACGGGAGAGGTAAGTATTGTGCCAGCTGATGCTGGGGCCCTGAGACTGCCGGAGCGCCTCCGCGGGCCGGTCACTGACAGCTGGCGGGCCGGATGCGGCCCGCGGGCCGCCCCTTGCCCGGGTCTGCTTTACACAGTAACAGGACCGCCCCCCATTTAAAACAGTATTCTCAAAAAAATAAAATACAGTTAGGTCCATATATATTTGGACAGAGACAACATTTATCTAATTTTGGTTCTAGACATTACCACAATGAATTTGAAACAAAACAAATCAGATGCAGTTGAAGTTCAGACTTTCAGCTTTCATTTGAGGGTATCCACATTAAAATTGGATGAAGGGTTTAGGAGTTTCAGCTCCTTAACATGTGCCACCCTGTTTTTAAAGGGACCAAAAGTAATTGGACAAATGACTCCAAGGCTATTTCATGGACAGGTGTGGGCAATCCCTTTGTTATGTCATTCTCAATTAAGCAGATGAAAGGGCCGGAGTTGATTTGAGGTGTGGTGTTTGCATTTGGAAGGTTTTGCTGTGAAGGAAACATGCGGTCACAGGAGCTCTCCATGCAGGTGAAACAAGCCATCCTTAAGCTGCAAGAACAGAAAAAAACCCATCCAAGAAATTGCTACAACATTAGAAGTGGCAAAATCTACAATTTGGTACATCCTGAGAAAGAAAGAAAGCACTGGTGAACTCATCAATCCAAAAAGACCTGGGAGCCCACGGAAGACAACAGTGGTGGATGATCGCCGCATACTTTCTTTGGTGAAGAAGAACCCGTTCACAACATCAACTGAAGTCCAGAACACTCTCAGTGAAGTAGGTGTATCTGTCTCTAAGTCAACAGTAAAGAGAAGACTCCATGAAAGTAAATACAAAGGGTTCACATCTAGATGCAAACCATTCATCAATTCCAAAAATAGACAGGCCAGAGTTAAATTTGCTGAAAAACACCTCCAGAAGCCAGCTCAGTTCTGGAAAAGTATTCTATGGACAGATAAGACAAAGATCAACCTGTACCAGAATGATGGGAAGCCAAAAGTTTGGAGAAGGGAACGGCACATGATCCAAGGCACACCACATCCTCTGTAAAACATGGTGGAGGCAACGTGATGGCATGGCCATGCATGGCTTTCAATGGCACTGGGTCACTTGTGTTTATTGATGACATAACAGCAGACAAGAGTAGCCGGATGAATTCTGAAGTGTACCGGGATATACTTTCAGCCCAGATTCAGCCAAATGCTGCAAACTTGATTGGACAGCTCTTCATAGTACAGATGGATAATGACCCCAAGCATACAGCCAAAGCTACACAGGAGTTCATGAGTGCAAAAAAGTGGAACATTCTTCAATGGCCAAGTCAATCACCTGATCTTAACCCAATTGAGCATGCATTTCACTTGCTCAAATCCAGACTTAAGAGGGAAAGACCCACAAACAAGCAAGACCTGAAGGCTGCGGCTGTAAAGGCCTGGCAAAGCATTAAGAAGGAGGAAACCCAGCGTTTGGTGATGTCCATGGGTTCCAGACTTAAGGCAGTGATTGCCTCCAAAGGATTCGCCACAAAATATTGAAAATAAAAATATTTTGTTTGGGTTATGTTTATTTGTCCAATTACTTTTGACCTCCTAAAATGTGGAGTGTTTGTAAAGAAATGTGTACAATTCCTACATTTTCTAACACATATTTTTGTTCAACCCTTCAAATTAAACGTTACAATTTGCACTTGAATTCTGTTGTAGAGGTTTCATTTCAAATCCAATGTGGTGGCATGCAGAGCCCAACTCGCGAAAATTGTGTCACTGTCCAAATATTTCTGGCCCTGACTGTAAATACATCACTACAGTAATAATATCCCTTAATTAGCTCTTACGGTAATAATATCCCCCATCCTGGCCCGCGTGTCTCATTCCTAGATTCAGCCATATTTTCTCCCATCCCGCCCTCAAGAGTATCCATTCTGTCCCATATGATCTCCCCATCTTGCCCCATGATCCTGCCCCATCTGTCTCCAATCTCGCCCCATCTGTCTCCAACCCCGCTCCATCTGTCTCCAATCCTGCCCCATGCCTTTTATCCTGCCCTGTGTCTCCAATCGTGCCCCCAGTGCCTCCAATCCTGCCCCCTGTGTCTCCAATCCTGCACCCCAGTGTCACCAATCATGCCCCGTGTCTCCAATCATGCCCCAATGTCTTCAATCCTGCCTCCCAGTGCCTCCACTCCTGCCCCCAGTGTCTCCAATCCTGCCCCCCAGTGTCTCCAATCCTGTTCCCCAGTGCCTCCAATCATGCCCCAAGTGCCTCCAATGTCAGGTCTTGTTTTTTGCGGGAAGAGTTGATGTTTTTATTGGTACCATTTTTGGGGAAACTGACATTTTTTGATCGCTTTTTATTACAATTTTTGAGAGGCAGAATGAACAAAAACAAGCAATGAATGATTTTTTTTTTTCAAGGGGGGCGTTTTTTGCGTGACAAGATGATGTTTTCAGTGGTACCACGTTTATTTATATCCATCTTTTTGATTGCGTGTTATTACCCTTTTTTTCAGCAGTATGATGATAAAGCATTGTTTTTTGGCCTTTTTTGAATGCTCTTCACTAAAGGGGTTAACTAGTGGGACAATTCTATAGGTCGGGTCGTTGCGGACGTGGTGGTGATACTAAATATGTGTGCTTTTAGTGTTGAGATTAATTTTTTTTCAAAGATTGATTTAATGATGGAATATTGTTTTTTTATATATATAATTTTACAATTATTTTTTTAAATTATATCTTTTACACTGTAGCCTGCACCGCCCTGGGGGCCCTGTTGGTGGATGCTGCGGGCCCCTCCTGCCTGCCCTGGGGCCTGTTGGAATGCTGCATGCAGGGAAGGGGGGTGCGGCCACACGCAGCATTCCAATAGGGCCCCGGCCCAGGGAAGGCAGGAGTAGCCCGCAGCATCCATCAACAGGGTCCCCAGGTCCTCTGTTGCTGGATGCTGCGCCTGCGGGCCCCTCCTGCCTGCCCTGGGCCCTGTTGGAATGCTGCGTGTGGCCTGCCCCCCCTGCCTGCTCTGGCCCAGGGCAGGCAGGGGGGCCAGCCGCACGCAGAATTCCAACAGGGCCCTGGCCCAGGGCAGGCAGCAGGGGCCCGCATCATCCACCAACAGAGTCCCCAGGGCAGGCGGGGGCCCGTAGGCACAGCATCCTGAAACATCCTGTAGATAGGGTTACAGATACTCACTGAGTTGTTTGGTGACATGGTGTGTATCACACTCAACATGGACAAGAGAAAGCGAAGGAAAGAGTTGTCTCAGGAGATTAGAAAGAAAATTATAGACAAAAATATTAAAGGTAAAAGATATAAGACCATCTCCAAGCAGCTTGATGTTCCTGTGACTACAGTTGCACATATTATTCAGAAATTTAAGATCCATGGGACTGTAGCCAACCTCCCTGGACGTGGCCGCAGGAGGAAAATTGATGACAAATCAAAGAGATGGATAATACGAATTGCAACAAAACAGCCCAGAAAACTTCTAAACTGATTAAAGGTGAACATTAAGCTCAAGAAACATCAGTGTCAGATAGCACATCTGTCATTGTATGAGCCAAAGTAGACTTCATGGGAGATGACCAAGAAGGACAATATTGTTAAAAAAAAAAGCCAGACTGGAATTTGCCAAACTACATGTTGACAAGCCACAAAGCTTCTGGGAGAATGTCCTATGGACAGATAAGACAAAAATGAAACTTTTTGGTAAGGCACATCTGCTCTATGTTCACAGATGGAAAAATGTAGCATATCAAGAAAAGAACACTGTTCCTACTGTGAAACATGAATGAGGCTCTGTTATGTTCTGTGGCTGCTTTGCTGCCTCTGGCAAAGGGTGTCTGGAATCTGTGCAGGGTACAATGAAATCTCAAAATTAGCAATATAGGAAAGATGTGTATCTTCGTACCGTGTTAGCCAGTAGATAGAAAAATATTTAGACTTGAGAGTCCTCAGTGGTTGATACCTTTTAATGGCTAACTGAAAGATGGTAACAAATTGCAAGCTTTCGAGACTACTCAGGTCTCTTCATCAGGCTAGGACTAATACAAAATCTGAAGAATCACATATTTATATACAACAGGACACAGGAATAATGCAATAGGTAGGACAAGTGACGTGAAGCAGAACTGTCATTATGGCAGAGGGATGAACATAAATATTGGAACAGTTCATTGATAAGGAGAGAAAGTTTTATTGCCCTCTGATTGGAGTCTGCTATTGTGTTTTGATGCCCCTAGAAGGTCAGAGAAGCAGATTCCTTAATTGCACAAGAGCCACCAGAATATCAAGGAATCACCTGCTACATTACAAAGCTAAAGAAGAAAATAACCGGGTGCCTCTAGTGGTCACCTACAATCCAAATCTGGAGATGCTAAGGGGAGCTGCACGGAAACTACAACCTTTACTACAAAAAGATGCCCGATTACAATCCATATTTCCAGACCCCCCACTACTATGTTTTAGGCAGCCCCCAAATCTAAGAAGCATCATTGTCAGAAGTTCCCTGTCCTCCCCAACAGCTGCAGGAACCTTTCCTTGCAACCAGAATAAATGCAAAACCTGTGCATCTATAATGACCACGGACAAGATAAAGATCCCCAACTCCCATCAGGACTACAAGATCCCAGGTACTTTCAGCTGCATCACATCTAATGTGGTGTACCTAATTATTTGTACAAAATGTCCAACTGGGGGTCTGTATGTGGGGGAGACCGGGCAAAAAAATGAGAACAAGGATGAATTCTAATCGCCACACAATAAGAGAAAAAAGAATGGATTTACCGGTGGCAAAACACTTTTGTATGCCCGGTCATAGCATGATGGATATGGAATTACTTGTATTAAAATCTAACTTCAAATATGAGAAAGATAGAAACGTTTGGGAATATAAACTTATGATGACCTTTGACACTCTTAGTGCTGGAATGAATATATCACACGGATTCATGTCTTTCTATATCAATTAAGGAATCTGCTTCTCTGACCTTCAAGGGGCATCAAAACACAATAGCAGACTCCAATCAGAGGGCAATAAAACTTTCTCTCCTTATCTATGAACTGTTCCAATATTTATGTTCATCCCTCTGCCATAATGACAGTTCTGCTTCACGTCACTTGTCTTACCTATTGCATTATTCCTGTGTCCTGTTGTATATAAATATGTGATTCTTCAGATTTTGTATTAGTCCTAGCCTGATGAAGAGACCTGAGTAGTCTCGATAGCTTGCAATTTGTTACCATCTTTTCAGTTAGCCATTAAAAGGTATCAACCACTGAGGACTCTCAAGTCTAAATATTTTTCAAAATTAGCAAGGGATTCTAGAGAGAAATGTTCTGCCCAGTGTGAGAAAGCTTGGTGTCAGTAGAAGGTTATGCGTCTTGCCACAGAATAATGACTCAAAACACACAGCTAAAAACACCCAAGAATGGCCAAGAGGAAAACATTGGACTATTCTGAAGTGGCCTTCTATGAGCCCTGACCTAAATCCTATTGAGTATCTTTGGATAGAGCTGAACCATGCCGTCTGGAAAAGGCAACCTTCAAACAGGAGACAACTGGAGCAGTTTGCTCTTGAGGAGTGGGCCAAAATACCTGTCAAGGATGCAGAAGTCTCATTGACATTACAGGAATTTTTTGATTGCAGTGATTGTGTCATGGTGTTGCCATGACAGAACAGAACCAGAAGACTGCAGAGTCTGATGGCTCCTGCTTCGCCGCTGAGAAGAAGCACTTCTCTGATGTATTAAAGGTGTTTGTTTTCTTTCAGCAGGATAGGGTTTTATCGGCCATGTGGAAATCCCTGCTCTCAGCTGTGCTTGGTTAACCACTCCACTCTCCCATAAAAGCTAAGTCTGCTGGCCAGGTCCTTGTTAGCACTTGCTACAAAGATCTGGAGAGGGAGAAGCTGGTGTTTGGAGATCTGGAGGAGTTTATTGTGCGACTGTTGCTTGGTTTGTACACTTGGAGATTCCTCATCCTTACCTGCTTTATTTTCTCCCCCCTTCCTTCACACCCTGGTCTATACCTCTGTTGTTTGAGAGAGTATTATTTGTGTGAGTGGAATTTTCTTTTACGCTTGTCTTGTTACCCTGTCTGTCAGGTTAGTGTACATGGTAGCTTCTTTCTTCCCCGGGTGGGGGAGGTGGACAGACGCAGGTCTAAAGCCAGGAGACAAGGCAAGGGCGGAATGCCCCGGCATCCTCGCACTCTGAGATATCCTGGGGAACAGAGCGAATTAGGGTGCCCCCTAGTGTTAGGGCCAGGAAAGGTGCCCCTGGTCCCAGTTTACTCGCCAATCCAATCGTGACAGATTGCCTCAAAAGGTTGTGCAACAAGCTATTAAGTTAAGGGTACCATTATTTATGTCCAGGCCTATTTCATGAGTTTTATTTTTTTAAATTCTGTGGAAGCATGGCTGAAAAGCAATGTCTGACTTTCATTTGTTCATTTCATAGATTTTTTATTTATTGTTACTTTTGCCAGATTCAAGTTATTTCTGTAACCAAAACTGTGGGTTTTTCTGTCATCATACCTCTGACTGGGCTGTTGAATATGTTGACACTATATAAATAAAATAATTGTAATATTAATAATACCAATAACAATTAATAATATTGTTATCACTATTATTTATGATATAGCAATAAACAAAATTTACATTACGAAAATGCAAAATTAATCTCATTACTGTAAAGTTGCCTGCAGATTGTACTGAGTTCAACAATTTTGCCGATTCAGAGAAGCAGATGTATTGCACATGCATGTTATCTGCTTGGAGGTGATAAGAAAGATACAAATGAAAGAAAGTTAAACTGAGGGGAATACTTTAAGTGAAGAATAAAGATAATCTTCAGCAAAAGATGGATTACCTATACAGGTGTTTAATTAGCCTATTATCAGGGTCTAACCTAAAATTAACTGTCCATTATCATCCTTTTAAACTCTAGAGAATTTTCCAATTGCCCTCAGCTTAAAACGGAAACATGAAATTCTCCCGACAGTTCTTAGTTACAAAATTCAAAAGCTATTTATCACATAGCAACATCAGATAAGGCAGGTTAAATCATTTTGTAAAAACTAAAACATCTTGTCTTCATGAATTTAAAGCTAAAGAAAATGCTATTTTTTTAATATTGCACTTGTTATTTTTATCGTTTTAGTGACTATTTCTCCACAATTTTCTTGAAATGAAAACAATCTTATTTTTGTTTTGACTCAGATTTTATTAAATGATTTTTAAAATAAAAAATACTTTTACAGGTCTCTCGGGGCCAGAAAATACAGAGAAATAAGTAAAAAAAAAACCCAGAAGACACAATGCAGTAAAAACAAAATATCATAAAACTTGGGCATAACAGACTTATTTCTCCAGTATATTAACAAAAAGTTATATGCTCAGACTCTATTATATTGAAATAAAGAAACAAATTGGCTCTGCATGTCAAAGATTGAATGCACATGTGATAAAGAGTTGTAACTGAAAAGAAGAGAGCAGGTGTAAGGAGAAAAACTGAATGGGAGAAGGTTTGAATGATAGGTATAAAAAGCTGAAAGGGGTCAAGGGTAGGTGGGGATGCTTCAGTGACATCTATCACATCTCCCATCATGTCTCAAAAGAATAAAGTATTAAAATTAAAAGTCTCTAATTTCCCTCAAGTGATGCCATAAGAGCCAAAAATGTTCACATTTTCCAGAGCTCAAGTTTAATAACTTCTCCATCACATTTCCTGCATTCACTTTGACATAGACGGCTAGGAGGAGAAACAGTGATGTAAAATTATTGTCCTAGCTTCAATGAGACAGTGCCACAGAATGTTTTTTCTCTGGAACCCAATAGAACCCAGATGTATGGAAAGTAGGCAGCTTAGGGGGCATTTTCGATTGTCTGACAATTTAAAAAGTTCCTAATTTGAAAAACACTACTTCAGAAATGCTTAATGTTATGGCAGCACCATCAAATATGGGTCATTGTTCCAACTTCAGTTGTGCAGCAACAACAATTCTCTGATACATTGGGAAAGATTGCATGACAGCGTGGAGCAAGGATACCATCTACTATTTTAACATTTTTCTCATGTACTTAGTAAGAGTTTGACATTTTATGAGAAAAGGCTTTCTGCTACTCCTTTGTAGAATTGTCAGAGTTCAGCTTCCTCTCCCAAACTCAGGCATACCTCAAATCATCATAACCCCTGTGGAGACATGGGCGCTCTTGTCCCCTGGCCCGAGACCAAATGGACTGGGGCTCATCAAACTGAATGCCAGCTCTCTTTTTACTGTGGGCATAATACTACTTAGTCTACACAAGGTGAGGGTAAAACAGTGTGGCAATATTTTGTTGAACCAAAAAACAGGCGATAACACAGAACATTCCAGGCAAAATACCCAAGTTGGTGCAAAATTAGAGTCTCACCCTTTCGCTGATTCACCGGGATTAAAGCAGGTGAGACTCCTAAGCTTCCAGGGCCGACTACCCCCACTTGTGGCATACACAGAGAAGGAAGTAACGAAAAGCTTAGGAAGCTGACAGTCTATTGAGGTACGTGGCCAGGTGACCAGAGAAATACAACTAGAGATGAGCGAATACGTTTGAAAAATGATCACCAAACATAGAAGGTAAAGACAAGCTTAGGAAGATGACAGTCCATTGAGGTATGTGGTCATGTGAATGGAGGGTCACAACCTGGCTTCTCTGTACATCTCCATGGAGCCAGGTGACCATTTGGTCCAAATCCTGGCTTCCCCAAACATATCCATGGGGCTCACTCGGTAACTAACTGAAGCTTCCTCCTTAGAACTGGCAGGCAGGCTAGTAATCAGCTCTGCTGATCCACACAAGCAATTTGTACACTGTCACTGGCAGGCAGCTCTGCTACTCCAACAAATTAATTGCCCCCTTATCACAGTCAGGCAACCTACTAATAAGATCTAATGCTCCACACAAGCAATTTGTACACTGTCACTGGCAGGCAGCTCTGCTACTCCACCAAATTAATTGCCCCTTATCACAGGCAGGCAGCCTACTAATCAGATCTGATGCTCCACACAAGCAATTTGTACACTATCACTGGCAGACAGTTCTGCTACTCCACCAAATTTATTGCCCCCTTATCACAGGCAGGCAGCCTACTAATCAAATCTGATGCTCCACACAAGCAATTTCTACAGCGTCACTGGCAGGCAGGCAGCCAAAGAACCAGACTTGCTGCACACAGCAAAATCCTCCCTCTCACTGCACAGTCACTGTACAGCTAATCGCTATCAGCAGAAAGTAATTTTTTTTTTAGGCCCTGCCTAACGCTCTCCTGCTCAGATGCACCACCAGCAACCTTCCCCTACACTGAGTTCAGCAGATGTAAAATGGTGGTCGGCGCCATTTTATTCAAAATTGAAGCGTTGAGCAGTCCAGCTCACCCCAAACCATCTCGATTGGGTTCAGGTCTGGTGACTGTGGAGGCCAGGTCATATGGTGTAGCATCCCATCACTCTCCTTCTTGGTCAAATAGCCCTTACACAGCCTGGCGGTGTGTTTGGGGTCATTGTCCTGTTGAAAAATAAATAATGGTCCAACTAAACGCAAACCGGATGGAATAGCATGCTGCTGCAAGATGCTGTGGTAGCCATGCTGGTGCAGTATGCCTTCAATTTTGAATAAATCCCCAACAGTGTCACCAGCAAAGCACCCCCACACCATCACACCTCCTCCTCCATGCTTCACGGTGGGAACCAGGCATGTAGAGTCCATCCGTTCACCTTTTCTGCGTGCAAAGCAGTAATCAAAGCAAAATGTGGCTACTTTGAAGAACCTAGAATATAAGACATATTTTCAGTTGCTTCACACTTTTTTGTAAAGTGCATTGTATAATTCCACATGTGTTAATTCACAGTTTTGATGCCTTCAGTGTGATTCTACAATTTTCATAGTCGTGAAAATACAGAAAAATCGCTGAAAGAGAAGGTGTGTCCAAACTTTTGGTCTGTACTGTATATATATATATATATATATATATATATATATATATGTATATATAATATATATATGTGTGTGTGTATTCTGTGTGTATCTATTCTATTCCAACCTGCTACGCTGTGATTTTGCTGTACGTGGCACATGAATTGAATTGCTGGCTTTTATTCTATCTTTTACCTAATGTTAGCGACCATTTCTGATTTTAAGAAAAATGCTTGTGTTACCGATCACAAATACGGATGTACCATATTTGTACCGTACTTACGTTTGGTGATCGTTTTCAGAACATACTCGCTCATCTCTAGTTATATACCAACGAAATGTACCCCAGAACATGTAATATCCTATGAGTGAGCAATATAATAATGTTAAATTTTGAGCATGTTTTTTGAGGGTTATATACCAACAAAATTTAATCCAGAACACAAAATATCCTATGGGTGAGCAATATAATAGCAAGAAAATTTTGAATACGTTTTTTGAAGGTTATGGAGCAACGAAATGTAACAAAGAAGATGTCATACTCTATGGACGAGCACCATAATATCGATACATTTTTAACAAGTGTTTGGAGGCTTATATAGCAACTAATATAATCAAGAAGATGTAATACCCTATGGGTGAGCAATATAATAACAATAACATTTTGAGCAAGGTTTTGGAGGCTTTAATAACAACTAAATATACTCTAGACCACGGAATAGACTATGGATGAGCAATATAATAGCGATAAATTTTGAACAAAGATTTTGATGCTTATATAACGATGAAATGCACCCAAGAAGATATAATACCCTAAGGATAAGCAATATGCTGATACATATTGCACACTTTGATCAATATAATATTATTATATTGATATGATTTTGATAGGATTTTGAAAAAGTTTTTGGAGGGTTATTTAGCAACAATATGTACTCAAGTGTTATGTTTTGGTAGCTGAGGAGATAAAAAATTCCTCCTCAGCACCCAGAGAAACAGAGGGAAAAAAAATGTAACAAACTTTTTCCTCTTTACTATTTTTCCCTTCTGTGAGTACCATATAATTTTCTGTTTGGCCGGTAATACTGTTATGTTTTGGTAGCTGAGGAGAAACTTAAAAAAATAGCCAAAGTAGCAATACACCAGAGAGGCTGGAAACTATTGGATTGCAGTAACCTAAACTAACCGGCACACTAGAAGTAGCCGTGGAGCGCACCTACGGTGATCCTAGACGCCTTGTCACAGCCGGAGAGATAGCTACACCTAAAGGCAGAAAGATGAATGCTATCTGCCCCGGAGCAGAATCCCCAAAGAAATAGGAAGCCCCCAAACATGTAATGGTGGTTAGACAAGAAGAAAACACGGACACAGACAGAAAATAGAATGAGCAAACTCTGGGGACCAATCTGTCTAGATAGAAAAGTATAGGAAAGAATTCTGACTGCAACCCAAAAAAACCGCCTTACAAAAATACCAACAATTTTGATTAACAAAAAACCTGAGATCACACGATCTCTACCACTTAAATCAGATCTCTGATGTAACACACAGCAACACAGCAAATAAAAGTGACAAAGGAACAAAGCAAAAATGCAAACACACAATGAGCACAATTGCAACGCAAGACCCCAAAAGGGGACCCGGCTGCAGTCCACTGCAAGCAGCAAACCAGCAGTGAAAATCCAACAGAGGAAAATAAACCAAAACACTTATTTGAATGAGAGCAGGAAAGCAAGATGTGCTCCAAGCAAGAGCAGGAGAAACAATTGATTACCGGCAAGGCTGCTGGGAACTCAGGTCACTTATATCATACCATTCAGAGCCAGCTGAAGGCCATTCAGTAATTAGTTCATTACCCCAGCTACCACCGGAGGGAGCCCCAGCTCAGAAGTCGCCTCCAAGGTATTCACAACAGTACTTCCCCCTTGAGGAGGGGTCACCGAACTCTCACCTGCGCAATCAGGCCGATCAGGAGGAGCTTGATGATAGTCACGGATAAGTCTCCCAGCATGGTTGTCCGAAGCAAACACCCAAGAATTGTCCTCCTGACCATAACCTCTCCACTTAACCAAATACTGGAGTTTCCGTCTAGCAAAACGAGAATCCAATATTTTCTCAACCACATACTCCAAATTGCCCTCAACCAAAACAAGATCAGGAGGCGCAGCAATAGGAACCACTGGCTCAACAAACCTCTTCAATAAGGACTTGTGGAACACGTTATGGATAGTGTTGAGCGATACTGCTCGATATCTAAAAATATCGGATCGGTATGGTATCGCCGATATCACTAAAATATCGGCGATACCCGATACCGATACCGGAAGTCCAATGTAAGTCTATGGGAACCAAATATCGACATTAAAAAAAACCCATTCTTGCCTTGTTGGTTAATTGTACATGAAGGAAAACAACAAAGAGTAATGTAGAATGTATTGGGGGAGGTTGAGGAGACAATAAAGGCATACATGTTTAACCCAATGCATTGGAATAGCATTAATATATTTTTTTTTGGAAATACGTTTGGATTGACGAACAAATTGACAATGTTGTTAACCTTTTTTCTATTTTGGCAAATATGTATGTTTCACAACTTCCATGCTCTTCACCTTTTTAACTTTTGCCAGTGCCACACTTTCTCCTTCATAATCTTCAGCAGCATCATCTTTCTCATCAAATTATTCTTCATCTTCACCTTCTTATTCTTCTTCTTAAACTTCTTGCTGTTCATGTTTTTGTTTACATTACTCATATTGTTATTATTAAACTATTAATCTTCTTCATATTCAAATTCTTCATCTTCTTCCTCTTCATCTTCTTCATCATATTCTTATTTGTGACAGAGATTCCTGTACTTGTAATCTGTAAAAGTATGAATTTTTCATCCTTCCGTTCTTGCTGTCACAAAAGATTTAAATTACAACAGTATTTGTCCGTGTTCAGTTTAGCCTGCAGCAGCAGGCATTTTCCAGGGGCACCAAGAGGAGGAACGGACTCACCCCCATATACTGCTTAGTCTTCTTCTGCTTAGAATTTAGAGCATATATTTTGCTCTTCATTTTGGTCTTATACTTCATGTTCTTCTGCTTTTTGATCTTCTGCTTATTGTTCTTCTGTCTGTTGTTCTGTATCTTGTAGTTTGTCTTAACCTTCTTTGTCCTGTTGGTGATCTTCTTCTGGGTAATCTTTTATTTTTTCTTTGTGATGGTGTTCAGGCTGGTTGGCTTCATGCTCGTCGTCCTTGTTGTCGTCATCTTCTTCTGGGTGGTCTTTAAGGTTGTCTAATTTCCGAGAACCAGCTGACGTTACTGGAACCCGGACGGGTATCAGATAGAACAAGAGACAATGGAAGTAACGAGGACCAGCTGACTGTGCTGGAACCCGGAGGGGCAGCAGAAGGAAAAGAGGCAATGTCACAACCGAGTACCAGCTGATGTTACTGTGACACGGTTACTAAGCAGGAGGTACCTGTGCTCCAAAGCACTACCAAGGACCAGCAGACGTTGCTGGAACTCGTATACGGAGATGGAGGCACCTAGGCCAAAGGCACTGGGGAGAACCAGTTGACGGTACTGGACCCCGGACGGGTAGCAGAACGCACCCATGAAAATGTAAGTTGACAGGACGCAAGCCGTCCGCAGTTACCGAATCACACAGTCCTACAGTGGGTGCTTGTCCTATTGTCACAATGGAAACAGCCTTTATTTACATATTCCACAGCACATATAGGAATCACCTAAACTGCAGGCACCATAGAGTCGGCTAACCCGAATGCAACACGACAGCACAACTTATTGGAGGATAATTGACGTTCACACTGCCAGGAAACAGCTGTCGTGCTGTAACCAGGCTGGCCAGGAGTCAGTACCCCTGCCAATTACTTACGAGCAACAAATGGCGGTGTTGTAGCCCAGGGAGTAGAGTTCAGGTGGTAGAAAGATGAACATAACAGGAGACATGGAAAACGTTGCCAAACAGTTATTTAATCTGAAAACGGACAGGCAAATTCAGGTGATATCCATGCCTTGTTCATTTTCAGAAAAGTAAGCCGGTCTACATTCTCTGAGGATAGTCGCATGCGACGGTCTGTTAGTACACCACCTGCAGCACTAAAGACGCGCTCAGATAATACACTGGCAGCAGGGCAAGCCAGCACCTCCAATGCATACTGGCTAAGCTCTGGCCATGTATCCAACTTAGAGACCCAAAATTTGAAAGGGGAAGAGGCATCTGGGAGTACACTCAGAGGGAAAGACAAGTAGTCTGTCACCATCTTACGGAAACGTTGCTTCCTGGTGACTGGAGCCGTCTCGGATGGTGTAGACCTTGCTGGCGCTGTCAAAAAACTTTGCCACATTTGTAACATACAGCTCTTGCCCTGTGCAGAGGCGCTGCTTGTGCTCCCTCTTGCTGTAGAAGTGTCTACACTGCCTCTACGCACAGAGCTGCTTTGTAAAGCAGTAGCAGCAGCATCTCTCTCGGCTGGAATGTACAACAGTATGGATTGCACCAGTCTGTCTTGGTACTCCTGCATTTTACGGTCCCGGTTCCCCGGTGTGATGAGGGTTTGTAAGCTGTCCCGGTAGCGAGGGTCTAGGAGGGTGTACACCCAATAATCTGACGTGGTGAGAATGTGGGCGATGCGGCGGTCGTTTCTCAGGCACTGAAGCATGAAATCAACCATGTGCTGCAGACTCCCAACTGGCCAACAAAAGCTGTCCTGTGGAAGAGGCGTCATCTCTGCCTCCTCTGCATCACCCCACCCTCGCTCTACATACTGACTACAGCGTTGTGTACCTCCCTCTGTAGGGATTTCTTCCTCCTCCATTGACTCCTCCTCCTCCTCATCCTCCTCACAAAGTGAGCCCTGCCCAGCCCTTTGTGAGGAACCACGTTGCGCTGACTGTCCTGAAGGTAATTGAATTTGTGACTCCTCATCCTCCACCTCTTCCAAAACCTCTTCCTTTAGTGCTTTCAGTGATTTCTGAAGCAGGCAGATAAGGGGGACAGTCATGCTGACTAGATTCTGAGAACAGAAGCAGAGACTCAGCTGGCTCCTGTACAGAACTCTCTGACTGCCTGGGCAATTTGACAGGCGGTGAACAGACAGATGGTTGCTCAACAGTGTTGTGTTCCTGAGAGGAGGTGGAAGGAATTGAAGTCGATGCATTGGCTGCCATCCAACCAACAACGGCTTCAATTTGTTCTTCCCGCAGCAGGGGGGCACGCCGAGCTCCTACCAAAGTGCGCATAATGGAACGCTCATGGGTAAAACTGGTGGATGCTGTGTCACTGAGGGCGGCAGCAGCCACAGAATCCCCACGTCCTCTCCTTGCTGAAACTCCACGGCCACGACCACGTGCCTTACTCACTGACTTCTTCATCTTGGTAGATTGATAAAGAAAGTCAGAAAAGTTATAAGGCCTAAGTGTGGTTATTACGCAGAGACTGAAGTGAACACTGAAACACAACTGTTCACAATCTGTGAAAGGCTACTCCTTTGTCTACTTCTATAGTGTTTGCAACCAATGTATTGGATACGGATGGAAGCGCGTCACACTAATAGATTATATTTATTTTAAATGGAATGGAGCAGAACCAATTGGAGAGAAATGACAAGGATGAGGCACTGAGACACGCTCAGCAGAGTACAAGCAGCAGTGCTTGAACAAGTAACTGGAGCGTGATGTGCACTCAAAAAATAAAAAACACAGACTGAAGTGAACACTGAAACACAACTGTTCACAATCTGTGAAAGGCTACTCCTTTGTCTACTTCTATAGTGTTTGCAACCAATGTATTGGATACGGATGGAAGCGCGTCACACTAATAGATTATATTTATTTTAAATGGAATGGAGCAGAACCAATTGGAGAGAAATGACAAGGATGAGGCACTGAGACACACTCAGCAGAGTACAAGCAGCAGTGCTTGAACAAGTAACTGGAGCGTGATGTGCACTCAAAAAATAAAAAACACAGACTGAAGTGAACACTGAAACACAACTGTTCACAATCTGTGAAAGGCTACTCCTTTGTCTACTTCTATAGTGTTTGCAACCAATGTATTGGATACGGATGGAAGCGCGTCACACTAATAGATTATATTTATTTTAAATGGAATGGAGCAGAACCAATTGGAGAGAAATGACAAGGATGAGGCACTGAGACACGCTCAGCAGAGTACAAGCAGCAGTGCTTGAACAAGTAACTGGAGCGTGATGTGCACTCAAAAAATAAAAAACACAGACTGAAGTGAACACTGAAACACAACTGTTCACAATCTGTGAAAGGCTACTCCTTTGTCTACTTCTATAGTGTTTGCAACCAATGTATTGGATACGGATGGAAGCGCGTCACACTAATAGATTATATTTATTTTAAATGGAATGGAGCAGAACCAATTGGAGAGAAATGACAAGGATGAGGCACTGAGACACACTCAGCAGAGTACAAGCAGCAGTGCTTGAACAAGTAACTGGAGCGTGATGTGCACTCAAAAAATAAAAAACACAGACTGAAGTGAACACTGAAACACAACTGTTCACAATCTGTGAAAGGCTACTCCTTTGTCTACTTCTATAGTGTTTGCAACCAATGTATTGGATACGGATGGAAGCGCGTCACACTAAAATTTAAATTGCATGGAGCAGCAAGAATTACACTGAAGAAAAAAAAAAGAGTCTGTGAGTGACACGTGCAGATGCCTACAGACAGCGTTGCATGCAGAGCAAACTGCAGCGTCACCTGCACTCACACACACCTTGCAGAGCTGTTAAAACATCACTGCAGGCAAAAGGAAGCTTTACACAGCGGTTGGTGCTAGCCTGCCTAAAGCACAGTACACTAAATCGCAATCTCTAACTGTCCCTCAGAGTCAGCACAGCAGCGTTCTGTCCCTTACTGAATTCACAGCACAGTGACGCTAAAATGGCGGCGGCGCCTTTTATATTGCAATCTGACATCATTTCAGCATCCAATCACAGCCATGCCATTAGTTAACATGACCGCAGCAGTACAGGATGTGCCCACACTTCTTAGGATTCCTCATTGGCTGACTAAAATCACATTGCCTCTCAAAGAATTATGGGAACTTCCGATTCCGGTATACGATATATGGAAAATATCGGAACTAAGTATCGAAAGGCCGATACAGCTAATATCGGCCGATACCCGATACTTGCGGTATCGTATCGCTCAACACTAGTTATGGATCTTAAATGTCCCTGGAAGAAGCAAACGGAAGGAAACAGGATTAATAATTTCCATGATCTTATAAGGTCCAATCAACCTTGGCTTAAATTTTGGAGATGCAACCTTCATAGGGATATTTCTTGAGGACAACCAAACCAAGTCCCCCAATTTAAAACGAGGACCATCAGTCCTATGCCAGTTGGCAAACCGCTGGGCCCTCTCTTGAGAGAGAGACAACCTCTCCACTACCTGGTCCCAAATCTGCTGCATACGCTGCACAATAGAGTCAACCCCCGGACAGACAGAAGCCTCCGCCTGTCCTGAAGAAAATCGAGAGTGAAACCCAGAATTGCAGAAAAATGGAGACATCAAGGTGGCAGAGCTAGCCCTATTATTAAGAGCAAACTCAGCCAAAGGCAAAAAAGAGACCCAGTCATCTTGATCAGCTGACACAAAACATCTCAAATAAGTCTCCAAGGTCTGGTTTGTTCTCTCGGTTTGCCCATTGGTCTGAGGGAGAAATGCAGAGGAGAAAGATAATTGAACACCAAGTTTAGAACAAAATGTCCTCCAAAATCTGGAAACAAACTGGACTCCTCTGTCAGACACAATATTCTCAGGAATGCCATGTAACCGAGCCACGTGCTGAAAGAACAAAGGCACCTATTCGGAGGAGGAAGGCAACTTAGGTAATGGCACAAGATGTATCATCTTGGAAAACCTATCACAGATTACCCAGATAACGGTCATTCTCTGAGAGACAGGAAGGTCGGAAATAAAATCCATAGAGATATGGGTCGATGGCCTCTTGGGTACAGGTAATGGCATTAACAAACCACTAGAACGAGAGCAAGGCTTGGAACGAGAGCAAGTCCCACAGGACTGCACAAAGTCCCTGACGTCACGAGACAAAGTAGGCCACCAAAAGGACTCACTCACCAAGTCTCTGGTACCAAAAATCCCGGGATGACCAGCCAACGCGGAACAATGAATCTAAGACATCACACTCTTTTTCCACTGGTCTGGGACAAACAATTTCCCAACAGGGCAGCGCTCAGGTTTATCCTCCTGACACCCCTCCAGAGCCAGTCTCAAATTGGGCGAGATGGAGGAAAGAACTACACCCTTTTTCAAAATAACAGCATGATCAGATAACTCAGGAGAATCCGCAAAGAAACTCTTCGAGAGGGCATCCACCTTAACATTCTTAGTGCACAGAAGAAAAGAAGCCATAAAATTAAAACGTGTGAAAAACAAAGCCCACCTGGCCTGTCTAGGATTAAGTCGCTTGTTTGACTCGAGATAAACCAGGTTCTTATGGTCCGTGAGGACCACCACCTGATGTTTGGCTCCTTCCAGCCAATGTCTCCACTCTTCAAAGGTCCACTTCATGGCCAATAACTCCCGATTACCCACGTCATAATTACGTTCAGTTGGAGAAAATTTTCGAGAGAAAAAGGCACAAGGGTTACTCTTAGAGGTCTCTGGATTCCTTTGGGACAAAACGGCACCTGCCCTAATCTCAGAGGCATCAACCTTCACCTGAAACGGCAGAGAAACATCAGGCTGCCGTAGAACAGGAGCAGAAATGAATCTCTGCTTAAGTTCCTGAAACGCAGAAACTGCCTCAGGAGGCCAATTCACCACATCGGAACCCTTTTTGGTCAAATTAGTCAATGGTTTAACAATACCGGAGAAATTACCAATAAATTTGTGATAAAAATTGGCAAAACCCCAAAAATTTCTGAAGAGCCTTCAATGAAGTAGGTTGAACCCAATCACAGATGGCCTGAACCTTGACCGGGTCCATTTCAATAACAGACGGAGACGAAATGAATCCCAGAAATGAGACCTTCTGTACAACAAAAAGACATTTTGATCCCTTCACATACAGTGCATTCTCTCTCAAAATCTGGAACACAGTCCGAACATGTTTCACATGAGAGTCCCAGTCGTTGGAAAAATCAAGATATCATCCAAATAAACAATCAGAATTTATCCACAAAATCCCTGAAAATATCATTCATGAACGATTGGAAGACGGAAGGGGCATTAGTAAGCCCAAAAGGCATCACTAGGTATTCAAAATGCCCCTCTGGGGTATTAAACGCCGTCTTCCATTCATCCCCGTGATTAATGCGAAGAAGGTTATACGCCCCCCTGAGGTCAAGCTTGGTAAACCAACTAGCACTTTTCACTCTGGAATATAGGTCAGAAATCAAAGGTAACAGATATTGATATTTAACAGTGATCTTATTCAGGAGGCGATAATCAATACACGGCCTCAATGAACTATCCTTTTTGGCCACAAAGAAAAAACCAGCGCCCAAGGGTGAGGAGGATGGTCTGATATGACCCTTCTCCAATGACTCCTTGATATAAGATCGCATAGCATCGTGTTCAGGTACAGATAAATTAAAAAGGCGACCTTTAGGAAATTTACCACCAGGCACTAACTCAATAGCGCAATCATAGCTCCTGTGAGGAGGTAAGGATGCAGATTTACTTTCACTAAACACATCAGAAAAATCAGTCAAAAAGTCTGGGACATCCTGAGACTGGGGAGAGGCAGAAAAAACAGGAGTGTCAGCATTAACACATTGACAACCCCAACTGGTCACAGACACAGATTTCCAATCCAATACAGGATTATGAGACTGTAACCAAAGGAAACCCAGTACAATAATGTCATGCAGATTATGAAACACCAGAAATTTGCAACTCTGCTGATGATCTGGTTCAACCCTCATTATCACCTGAGTAGAAAACTGGGGTTTATTGTCCGCCAAAGGGGTACAATCAATGCCCAGTAAAGGAATAGACTTCGGAAGAGGTATCATGGGAAACCCACCTCGTTTGACAAAGTAAAAATCCATCAGGTTAATAGCTGCTCCTGAATCAACAAAAGCCTGAGCCGAAAATGTGGACAGGGAGCAAATCAGGGTAACAGTCAACAAAAATTTAGTCTGAACACTACCCAAGACAACTAAGCGCGCAAAACGTCGTCCCCGCTTAGGGCAGACGGAAATAGCATGGGAAGCGTCACCACAGTAGAAACATAACCCATTGCGCTTACGAAACTCATGACGCTGAGCCCCAGAAGTCACTCCATCACACTGCATGGGCTCAGGAGCTGGCTCACAAGGCAACACTATCTCACGCATACTCTGCCCTCCCGCAAACGTCTGTCAATTTGAATAGCCAAAGACATAGAATCATTGAGACCAGAGGGAACAGGGAATCCCACCATAACGTCCTTTACATTTTCTGACAGACCCTTCCGAAAAAGGGCTGCCAAAGCATCATCATTCCATTTGGTCAGGACTGCCCATTTTTGAAATTTCTGACAGTTCAGCTCAGCGTCTTCACGACCCTTATTTAATGCCAACAAGGTCTTTTCAGCTTGATCAGTGACATTAGGTTCATCGTACAATAACCCCAGAGCCTGAAAAAATACATCAATATCATTCAAAACAGGATCCTCCAGCGCAGCAGAGAGATGACAATTTGAACCTGCTGTGCTGCGTTCCCTGAGGACTTAGGCTTTAAGGCAATAAACAACTTACAGTTATTTTTGAAATTCAGAAATTTAGATTGATCCAACAAAAATTAATCTGACATGGGTATCCTAGGTTCCACAACTGGCAACCTAGCAAGATAGGTAGCAGTACTTTGAACCTCAGTGGCAAGCTGCTCCACACAGCCAGACAACTGTGCAAACTCCACTGAGAGAAAAAAAAATTCCTCCTCAGCACCCAGAGAAATAGAGGGAAAAAAAACGTAACAAACTTTTTCCTCTTTACTATTTTTCCCTTCTGTGAGTACCATATAATTTTCTGTTTGGCCGGTAATACAGTTATGTTTCGGTAGCTGAGGAGAAACTGCAAAAAATTGCCAAAGTAGCAATACACCAGAGAGGCTGGAAACTATTGGATTGCAGTAACCTAAACTAACGGCAACACTAGAAGTAGCCGTGGAGCTACCTACGGTGATCCTAGACGTCTCGTCACAGCCGGATAGATAGCTACACTTAAATGCAAAAATTATGAATGCTTTCTGCCTCGGAGCAGAATCCCCAAAGAAATGGGAAGCCCCCGAACATGTAATGGCGGTTAGACAAGAAGAAAACACGGACACAGACAGAAAATAGAATGAGCAAACGCTGGGGCCCAATCTGTCTAGATAGAAAAGTATAGGAAAGAATTCTGACTGCAACCCAAAAAAAACCCTGACAAAAATACCAACACTTCTGATTAACAAAAAACCTGAGATCACACGATCTCTACCACCTAAATCAGATCTCTGGTGTAACACACAGCAACACAGCAAATAAAAAGTAACAAAGGAACAAAGCAAAAATGCAAACACACAATGAGCACAATTGCAGCGCAAGACCCCAAAAGGGGACCCGGCTGCAGTCCACTGCAAGCAGCAAACCTGCAGTGAAAATCCAACAGAGGAAAAAAACCAAAACTCTTATCTAAATGAGAGCAGGAAAGCAAGATGTGCTCCAAGCAAGAGCAGGAGGAACAATTGATTACCGGCAAGGCTGCTGGGAACTCAGGTCATTTATATCATACCATTCAGAGCCAGCTGAAGGCCATTCAGTAATTAGTTCATTACCCCCAGCTCAGAAGTCGCCTCCATGGTATTCACAACACTCAAGGATACATAATGCTGAATGGATGAGAATTGTAATCCAGCTTAATTTTTTTTACTTTTTTTTACATTTTATATATCACAAAAATGTACCCCAGAACAGAAAATAGTGTATGGGTAAAAAATATGTATAAACAAGCAAAATTTTCAAGCGCTTTTTTCTACTGTTATATGCCACAAAAATGTGACATAAAGCATGTAATACTTCATTGATAAGAAATCTGATCCTAACAATTTTTCTACTCTTTATATATGTTTCACATACCACCGTAATGCAACAATTACTGTGTTAAATGGTATGGACGAGTCATTGAATCCATAACAACATTTTGAATGAAAATCTTTTGAAAGTGTTGCTGATTTACTTATACATTCATAAAGGCTTGGCAGAAAGTGTAAAGTCAGACAGAAAACATAAGTAGGTTCATCCATAGTCCCCCGAAAGGCAACAACAGGCGGGCCTTATTAAAATATTGAAAATTGCTAAAACTTTATGTGCTGCTGTCATCTAATGTTGTGGAAAAGAGTGGGCTAATCCAGGCTTTGTTCCATTTTATGAGAGTGAACCTGTCTGCATTCAATGTTGACAAGTGAAAACGCCTGTCTGCTATGACCCCCATGATGGCACTAAAAACCAGCTCAGACATGATGCTAGCGGCATCGCTGTGCAAAACCTCCAAGGCATAAAGGGACAACTCATGCATGGTGACCAACTTTAAGACCCAATAGTTGAAATTCAAAGCGGAATTAGGGCGTACGCTGGTTTGGTCTGCCTGGTATTGCTTGATCACCTTTTAAAACTTTTCCATCCTTGTCAGAAATACCCAGTCATCAAGCCCTGGATGCTGGGCTGGTGTCATAAAATTGGCCCAAACCTTTGACTGTGTACCCCTGACTCTGCTATGTGTCTCCCTGACCTCTTCTCCTTGGATGGGCAAGGAAGCTTGGTCACTGCCACTAGCATTGTCTGATGGGAATTTTTTCAACATATTTTCCACAATGGCCTTCTGGTATATCACCATTTTAGAAAACCTCTCCACCTCAGGATAAAGAGATGCAATGTTCTCCTTATAGAATGGGTCTAGCAGGGTGAACAACCAGTACTATTTTTGCCAAGATGAATGTAACTAGAGGGTCATGGGAAAGGCAGCGGTACATAAAGTCAGCCATATGTGCCAAGCTCCACACAGCTAACACTTCCCTGTCTTCACCTTGATGATGACCCTCCATCTCCTCCTCCATTTCCCCCTTACTCCTCATTCCAATCCTCAGCCCATACACTTAGGAGAGATGGGACGAAGGTTGTGTGGCTCCAAGCCTCTGTTGCGCCAGCTACTGTCACTCCTCTTCCTCAGCATCTACCTCCTCAATATTAGAAAATCCATGCTGAGCAGATGGTATGAGGCTGGGCTGGCTACAATCTCTCTGTGTTATGTCTTCTTCCATTCCCACCTGGTCTGCATGCAAAGCTTCATGTTTTATTGAGAGCAGCAACTGATACAGTAGGCACAGAAGTAAGATAGTTGCACTGACTATGGTGTCATAGCCACTCACCATCTTTGTG
Organism: Oophaga sylvatica; assembly: GCA_033576555.1. Taxonomy (NCBI): domain Eukaryota; kingdom Metazoa; phylum Chordata; class Amphibia; order Anura; family Dendrobatidae; genus Oophaga; species Oophaga sylvatica. The sequence goes on from JARQOD010002390.1 coordinate 45,337, forward strand.
GAGTCCTCAAAGTCTTAAAGAACTAAACAAATTGCAGTCATCCACGACCACTCTTCAGGTGTTTTGTGCGAAGAATACTGAAGGGCATGTTGGAGCTGGTACTCAACCACTAGCTCATAAAGCTTTGCCAGCATGTGCAGTGTGGAGTTCCAGCACGTGGTGTTGTCGCACAACAGTCGGTGATCTGGCACTTGCATGCGCTTCTGCGGCGTACCTTCACCAGAAAGCTCTTGCAAATCTGAGTATGTTTTCAGAAACTGCTAAACTACCAAGTTGAGCACATGTGCCAAGCTCGGTTTGTGTGTGAGCTTGCCAAGCTTCACAGCCGCCACCAGGTTATGCAATTTATCACACAGGACTATACCTGGTTGGAGGTTCAGCAGCAAGAACCACAGATCTGTCTGGTCTGTTATTCCTTAAAGAAACTCTTTCGTGATATGCGGTTTGTCTCATAGACAAATTAACTCAAAGCCTGTTGCAGCTTCGCTGAGACAGTGCTGCAGAGCTTCCAGCTTCGGGTGATGTGGACAAAGTAATCTGAGATGCCACATCAGAAATGGAGGATAAGGAAAAGCAGAAGGGGGAGCAGGAACTGCTGTAAGAGGTTGAGGAAGGCATCAAGAGCATATGTGATGTTCCAGGGTGTGCGGTCAAGGAAATGTAGGATCCCTAGCCACAAGCGCATAACCCCTCCAATCCACCAAAAAAAATACCACCTTGCACCCTACAATGGCGTTCACCTCATGATCGTCCATAGACTAACCCGATGTCCCTTCAGATGACTCAGGCAACCGGGAGATGACCACGGGTTTTAGGAGGGACACATGGAAGGTGTCGGAGGTACCAAGGCGAGGCGGAAGGGCTAAACGGTAAACCACAGGGTTCACCTGCTTGAGGACCTTGAAGGGACCCAAATAGCGGGGTGCCAACTTAGTGGACTCCACCGCAGCCTGATGTTTCGGGCGGAGAGCCACACTAGGTCGCCAGGAGCAAATGTCTGTGTGGGACGCTGATGGGCATCAGCAGAAGACCTCATCCTCTCCTTGGAAGCCTGAATGGCATCTTGAGTGCTTTCCCAAATGTCCCGTGCCTCTACGGCCCAGTCTACCACCCTGGAGTCAGCGGAATACACTGGCATGGGCACTGGTACCCGCGGATGCTGACCGTAGTTTAAGAGGAATGGGGTCTGCCGGTGGAGTCAGCCACAGCATTATTTAAAGCGAACTCAGCCCAGGGTAGCAAAGATACCAAGCCATCCTGCCTGGCTGAGACAAAATGTCGCAAGTATGTGACCAAGGTCTAGTTGGCCCTCTCTACCAACCCATTCGTCTCAGGATGATATGCCGAGGAGAGATTAAACTCAATGCTGAGTAGACGACACAGCTCTCTCCAGAACCGAGACGCAAATTGAGGACCTCGATCACTGACGATTTTGTCTGGCATTCAGTGTAAACGGAAAATATGCCTAATAAATAATGCTGCCAAGGCCCGTGCAGACGGTAACTGTGGTAAGGGCACCAAGTGCACCATTTTGGAGAATTGGTCAGTTATCACCCAGATGATGGTGCAGCCCCGAGACTTGGGTAAGCCCACCACAAAATCCATCCCGACCATCTCCCAAGGCCTGTCTGCCACCGGTAAAGGGAAAGTAGCCCAGCTGGCTGTTGTCGAGGGGACTTATTCTTGGCACAGGAGACGCACGCCTGAACGTATTCCCTGATGTCACGGACCATATGTAGCCACCAGTATGTGATCGCCAGCAACTCAGATGTCTTTTTTACCCCAAAATGTCCTCCCACCCTAGATGAATGTGCCCAAGAGAGTACCTCCGGTAGCAAATTGGTGGGCACAAAAGTCTTGCCCGGAGGCACAGATTCAAGTGAAACCGGGGCCACAGTTCTTAGGCTCTCTGTGAGGACAATAAGCCGAGGCTCCTCCTCCACCTCCTCAGAGGACACCACGGAGCGAGAGAGAGCATCGGCCCGAATGTTCTTCTCACTGGAGAGGAAATGGAGGGTGAAAAGGAACCGGGAGAAGAACTGGGACCATCTGGCCTGACAAGAATTTAGCCCCTGGGCGGTCTGTAAATAGACCAAATTTTTGTGGTCAGTGAAAACTTGAAAGGGAAAGCGTGCCCCCTCCAGGAGATGTCTCCTCTCGGAAAAGGCCAACTTCATGGCTAGCAACTCCCTATCCCCAATGGAATAGTTTCTCTCCGCAGGTGTGAAGGTCTTGGAAAAGAAGAAACAAGGATGTTTCCGACCTTGAGCATCCTTTTGAAAAAGGACTGCTCCAGCATCAACGGACGAGGCATCAACCTCCAATATAAAAGGCTTATCAACCTCGGGGCGATGTAAGATGGGAGCGCTAGCAAAATGGGACTTAATTGAAGTAAAGGCCTTGGAGACCTCCTCTGACCACAATTTGGGATTTGCTCCCTTCTTGGTGTGGGCTACCAAAGGAGCTACCAAAGTCGAGAAATGGGGAATGAACTGGCGATAATAATTAATGAACCCCATAAAGCGCTGCACCGCTTTAAGAGAATGGGGTTCTTGCCAGTCCATTACAGCCTGTAGTTTGGCAGGATCCATAGCCAATCCCTGGGCCGAGATGATATAGCCCAGGAAAGGTAAAGACTCTTGCTCAAACACACATTTCTCCAGCTTGGCATAGAGGGAGTTTGCCATAAGTGGTCGAAGACTTTGTTGACATCCCTCCGGTGAGAGTCTATATCTGGTGAAAAGATGAGAATATCATCCAGATAGACTACTACAAAGTTGGAGAGCATATCCCGGAAGATGTCATTGACAAAGTCTTGGAAAACAGCGGGAGCATTACAGAGCCCGAAGGGCATCACCAGGTATTCATTATGCCCATCCCTGGTATTAAAAGATGTCTTCCACTCATCCCCTTCACGGATGCGAATTAGGTTATAGGCACCACGTATATCTAGCTTGGTAAATACCTTTGCTCCTCGGAGCCTATCAAAGAGCTCAGAGATTAGGGGCAACGGGTACTTATTCTTGACGGTGATGGCGTTAAGACCCCTGTAGTCAATACACGGACGTAATTCTCCGTTCTTCTTCTGCACGAAGAAAAACCCCGCCCCTGCTGGTGACACCGACTTCCTAATGAACCCTCTTGCCAGATTCTCCTGAATATACTGGGACATGACCTCCGTCTCAGGAAGCAAGAGGGGATAGACTCTTCCCCGAGGAGGTTCTGCTCCAGGCAAGAGATCAATAGGACAGTCATAGGGGCAATGAGGCGGAAGAGTCTCCGCCGCCTTCTTCGAGAAAACGACCAATAATACTGGGGAAGAGAAGTAAGGTCTACGGGTATCTCTGTGGTGTTGACCTGAGCGCACTCCCTGACACATCTACCTCTACATGAATCACCCCAACCCAGTATCCTACCAGAGGACCACTCAATATGGGGAGAATGGTGACAGAGCCAAGGTATTCCCAGGAAAACTTGTCTATTCCCTCGGGCAGGACAAGAAAGGAAATACTCTCCTGATGGGAAGGGGACATAGATGAAGTGAGAGGGATAGTCTGGTGGGTGATTTGTGAGGGCAGAGTTGATCCATTCACAACTCGCACAGTCACCGGTTTGGCGAGCATCACCTGAGGTATAGTGTGGCGGAGAGCAAAGGCAGAGGACTTGAAATTCCCCTCGGCTCCAGAATCCACACAGAGCTTGGCGGAGAGAGTGGATGGACCTACGGTAATTGTCCCCTTGAAGGACAACTTGGTGGAAAATGCCGTGGTGTCTAGTGAACCTCCTCCCAGGGTCACTAGACACGACCGTTTTCCCGACCGCCGTGAACATTTGTTGACATAATGTCCTATCTGCTGACAGGTGTTACAAACCACGGGTACTCGAGCAGCCCGGGACTTAGGTCCTGCTCGAGAAACCTCCATGGCCTCATGGGAGTCGGACGCCTGACTAAAAGATTCTAGAGATCTGGCGAAGGTGGTAGCCAGCCGGAACCTCTGCCTACACTGGAACCGTTCGAACCTCCGCTTGTGATAACGGAGGTCGATGCGGGTAGATATGGCGAAAAGCTTCTCCAGTGTGGCGGGAATCTCCTTGATAACCAAGGCGTCTTTCACATGGCCCACCAGTCCTCTCCAAAACACGGGAATGAGGACTTTATCTGGCCAGTCTAACTCTGAGGCCAGAGTCCAAAATTGGACAGCAAAATAGCTGACCAAGGACAAACTCTGTGAACTTGCCAGCAGTTGGAGTATTGCATCGTGGGTGACCTGAGGTCATAGAAAGACCTTTTTTAGAGCCTCCAGAAAACGAGGAGCACTCCGCACTACACGGTCATCACGCTCCCACAGCGGGGAGGCCCACTCCAACGCTCTGCCCGACAGGAGAGACATTACAAAACCCACTTGAGCCCGATCCATGGGGAAACGTGCAGCCAGAAGCTCGAGTTTTATAGAGCACTGACTCATGAATCCCCGACATTGCTTGCTGTCACCAGCAAACTTGTCTGGAATCGGGAGGTGGGATAATGTAGGGGCTTGAGGTGGCAGTGGACACACTGGCTGCAGCCATGCTAGCAGCCTGAACAGCGACTGCGGTAACATCCACAGCTGAGGTTGTGCGCTCAAGGGCTGCCAACCTACCCTCCAGCTGCTGGATATTCCGCTGAAGACGCTGGTCATCCGCCATTTTACTAGCCTGACCCTGGCGCTAGTATTATGTTAGGGCTGGCGGAATGCACAAAATAAATATAAATAATAGGTGCGTTCGCAGCCCGGGGTCCACCGTGCAGGCAGAGCCTGCTGCTAGTAAGATGGCGGTATAAGCAAACTCTGTTACTTCACAGAGTCGCAGACATAGATGCTGTAGCACTATATGGCAGTATAAGCGAACTCTTTTACACCACAGAGTCGCTGAGGTAGAGACGCAGAAATAGAGACTGTGTCCTGTTAACACACAGGGATATACAGATAACTGCTGTGCGGATAGCAGTCCGTGATAATGCATTCAGCAATGCAAACAAGCAACTCCTCACCGGGGAAGCTGGTATTTAGGGGCTTATTTCAGCCAGGCCCTGAACAAGTGCATACAAATCTCCTCACCGGAGGTGCCGGTATTCTGGGGGCTTATTTCAGCCAAGCCCTAACCACATACGTGCATGATCACACTGGCGCAAAGCACATAATGCAATTGCTACTAGCGCATGGCCGCAGGACCATGCAACCCTTTTATAGTAGCAACTACAGGATCTGCCAAGACCAGTGAGAAGCTGTTCCAGAACACATGTAGTTTCATGAGCTTCCTGGCTGACCAATAGGAGCTGCTGCAGTACCTGAGCATGTGACCCCTGATCTCCAATGAGAGATCTTACCCTGGGCATGCTCAGAAGGGGAAACGCAGGACGTAGTCCTAAAGACGTCTTCTCGCCGCTGACCAGTAGTGGCTACAATAGCAGAACCTGGAGAGGCAGCAGTAATCCTCTGCACAATGTTAGACTGGGCGAGACGCTGGACCGACGTCTCTGCTGAGCAGAGTCAACTGTGGCCGGAGATGAATGGGAGACCGCATCAGGGATGGCTCGAGACTCCCCCTGTGCAGAAGTGGGAACTTGACCAGTAACAATCAGTCCCCAAACTATCTACTAGGACTGATACAGGCTATAGCCCTATGGAACTCATAACTAGCAGTGAAACAAGAAAACACGGAGAATATAATCCACCAAAAAATGTATCAATATTGTAGGAGATATTTTTTAACGTCAAATAGTTCATAATCAGCAATATAATACACATATCAAAAAGGTTGTATCAAATAAAGAGCTGTTCAAATCAGGTCATAAAAGTGCACCAAAAATGTGGTGTCACATCACAAGCATGAATGTAGGAAAAGAGTGTTAGGGTTCAAGTTCCCAATGCTGCACAGGGGGAATCTCGAGCCATTCCCGCTGCGGTCCCCCATCCGTCTCCAGCCTCAGTAGAACCTGCTCAGCAGAGACGTCAGTCCCAGTGTCTTGCCCGGTCTAATACTGTGCAGAGACTTGCTGCTGCCTCTCCTGGATCTTCGGTTATAACCAGTACTGGAGCAGGCAGATTTGGGACAAAGTCCTCTGTTTCTTCTTCTGAGCATGCCCAGGGTAAGATCTCCCATTGGAGATCAGGGGTCACATGTTCAGATACAGCTATGACTCCTATTGGTGCTCCAGGAAGATCCTGTAGCTGTTTGTGATCTGAAGCAGCTTTCTATTGGTCCTTTCTGGAAGGTCTTCTATTTGTGGCTGCTATAAAAGGTTGTCCTGACCACACGGCCGTGCACTAGTATCAAACCTTTATGTGCTTTGCGCCAGTATGGTCATGCGTGTGTGTGGTTAGGGCGGCTGAAATATGCCATTACAATACCGACCTAATAGGGGAGGAGCTTGGTATGCTAGCTGGTCAGGGTCGGTGTCTTAGATGCCTTTAGAATACCGGCTTAACCGGTGTGGAGTTTGGTTGCTGTATTCAGGACCTGGCGTACAGACGCCATAGATAGCGCAGGACCACTTCCTATGTTCGCTTAGCAGTCAACTGTGTACCTGGACACAGTAGGGTTTCTCAGCGGCTCTGTGACGCAACAGGGTTAAAATGGTAGTCAGCGCCCTAGCGTTTTACTTTGTGGCTCACTGAAGCTAAGTGAGTTCGCACTTATTGCTATATAGCGCTGCGGCATTCACGCTAGCGGCTCTGTGGATTAACAGAGTTCGCACTAACTGCCACAGCACGCTACGGCATTTATTTTAGCGACTCTGCAAGATAACAGAGTTCGCTACTTACGCCATCTTACTAGCAGTAGGCTCTGCCTGCATGAAGGACCCCGGGCTGCGAATGCACCTCTCTACATTATTTATTAGGAGCGTTCCACAGACCCTAACATAATACTAGCGCCAGGGTCTGGCTAGTAAAATGGCGGACGAACAGCGTTTACAGCTGTGCATCCAGCAGCTGGAGGGTAGGTTGGCGGCTCTTGAGCGCACAACCTAAGCTGTGGATGTTACCGCAGTCGCTGTTCAGGCTGGTAGCATAGCTGCAGCCAGTTTGTGCTCTGCCACCTCTGCCCCTATATTGTCCCACCTCCCGCTTCCAGACAAGTTTGCTGGTGACAGCAAGCAATGTCGGGGATTCGTGAGTCAGTGCTCCATACACCTCTAGCTTCTGGCTGCACTTTTCCCCACGGATCGGGCACAAGTGGGCTTTGTGATAGATGTGCAGAGCGTTGGAGTGGGCAACGCCGCTGTGGTAGCGCGAAGACTGTGTGGTGCAGAGCGCTCCTCGTTTTCTGGAGGCTCTGAAAAAGTTTTTTTAGGACCTCAGGTCACCCACGATACGGCGCTCCAGCTCCTGCCAAGTGCCCAGGGTTCGGCTTTGGTTAGCCATTTTGCTGTCCAATTTCGGACTCTGGCCTCGGAATTAGAGTGGCCAGATAAAGTCTTCATTCCCTTGTTCTGGAGAGGACTGGCGGGTCATGTGAAGGATGCCTTGGCTACCAGGGAGATTCCTGCCACACTGGAGAAGCTAATCGCTATCTCGACCCGCGTCGACCTCCGTTTCCACGAGCGGAGGCTGGAACGTGCCCAGTGTAGGCAGAGGGTTCGGTTGGCTCCTACCTTCGCCACCCCTCTGGAGCTCTCCTGGTTCTCTTCCCATCTTTCTGACCTCTCCTTCAGTGTTTTGTTCTCTGGTCCACGTCATCTCCTCTTCCTCTCGCTGTCGGTGTACACCAGGGCTCAGTCCTTTGCCTCCTTCTCTTCTCTCTCTACACGGCCCCAATTGGACAGACCATCAGCAGATTTGGCTTTCAGTACCATTTTTATGCTGATGACACACAACTATATATGTCATCCCCCGACCTTACCCCCGCTGTGCTACAGAACGCCACCGACTGTCTGTCCGCAGTCTCCAACATCATGTCCGCTCTCTATCTGAAACTCAACCTCTCCAAAACTGAACTTCTTCTGCTCCCACCGTCTACTAACCTCCCTAAATTTGACATTTCCCTCTCCGTGGGCGGCACCATAATAACACCCCGGCAGCAGGCTCACTGTCTGGGTGTTATGTTTGACACCAATCTCTCCTTCAACTCCCATATACAATCTCTTGCCCGCTCTTGCCGCCTACATATAAAGAACATCTCTAGAATCCACCCTTTTCTCACCATGTAAACAACAAAAACCCTCACTGTAACATTGATCCACTCCCGCCTGGACTACTGCAATGCTTTATTAATTGGCCTCCCCCTTACTCGACTTTCCCCTCTCCAGTCCATCCTTAATGCAGCAGCCAAGGTCATCCATCTGGCTAATCGGTACTCGGACGCGTTTGCTCTTCGCCAGTCCTTACTTTGGCTGCTCATTAATTATAGAATTCCAATTCAAAGTACTTGTTTTCACCCACAAAGTCTCCACAGTGCAGCACCCCCCACATCTCCTCCCTCATTTCCATCTATCTGCCTAACCGACTGCTGCGCTCTGCAAACGACTTTCGACTAACCTCTGCACTAATCCATACCTCCCACTCCCGACTCCAAGACTTCTCCCGGCTGCACCAATCCTCTGGAATGCTCTACCCCAAGAAATTAGGACTATCCACAATTTGCATGGTTTCAGACGCTCCCTCAAAACACATTTGTTCAGAGTGGCCTATCACGTTCACTAATCAAAGTCATTCTATGTGTAAGTGTGTGTGTGTAGCCCATTCACTATCTCCATCCATCCCTCAAGATGGCTGGACCATCATTGTAAATGCACCATTGTATATACACACCTGTACTTTGTATCTCCCCCACCTCATTGTAGATTGTAAGCTCTCACGAGCAGGGTCATCTTATTTTTCTTTAATTATTGTATTGTTAAGTTGTTACTTATGACTTGTGTTTTGAAACTGTTAAACTGTAAAGTGCTGCGGAATATTTTGGCGCAATATAAATAAAGATTATTATTATTATTACTCATCTTTCTTCTTCCAAACACGGGGAGTGGAATTGATACCAAAAAGTTCCATTTTGATCTCATCTGACCACATGACCTTCTCCTATACCTCCTCTGGATCATCTAGATGGTCACATGCAAACTTCAAATGGGCCTGGACATGTGCTGACATGAGCAGGGGACGTTGCATCTCCTGCAGGATTTTAATCCATGATGGCATAGTGCATTCAGGAATGAGCCGAGAACTACACGGGAGTACCTGGTCAATGGACCTGAAGAGAGCTGGGACCATAGTCTCAAACATTACCATAATTACAGGCCTCTCCATTCTTTGTAGGTGGGAAAACTTCTAAAATTGTCAGTGTATCAAATACTTATTCTCCACATTGTATACCTAAATTATGTCAAGATTTGTTTGTATGAAAATTTTAGAAATTATGTAAATGGTCCACTATAAAGCTTGTGACAAGTTTAGGTTTATTGTAATATTGTCCCTGCTATTAGAAATTTACATAGAGAACTTATGGTATTTTGACATATGGGCAACTCACATTTACCAAAATATAATTAGACATAATTATAGCTTAATAGAATCAATAGTAAGAGCATTCACTCTCTTGAGCGATGGCATCTGTTAATTCACTTTTCCATAAACTTCTTTTATATATATTGTATAAATTGATTTTAATTCAATAGTCTTTCCTTTGCAAAGTGGTTAGAAAAGCATGCACATGTGCAGTATCTAACATTGATATTGATCTGGAGAAAGGAAGTAATAAGTAATATCTGATAGAAAATGCTAAACATTTTTTCGATGCTGAAGCGTGTCATCATTTTTTCCATTTTGCTTTTATTAATTATAATACCTTGCAACTCTGGACTCAGTTTTTACTGGAATAATGTATGGTAATTTTACATGCTAATAAGTTACCATTAAGTATTTAAACAAAGTTTTTTTTCATATTTTGGATGCTATCTATGTAAAATGTTGTTATTTTAATTGTTCTAAATATAAAGCATAGGCTTTATTCTAATTCCTGTATATTAATTTTTACTTCAATATGATTTGTTAATTCTACAGTCAAATGGTTTTAAAGTATGGATTTTAAAACCCAATAATTTAATTATAGTCAATGCCAATTATTGTCATTCATATGACACAGTCTGCTAAGCGTGTTAATGAGTAAAATCTAACAGCTGCTTACAAGCAACAGATGTGTTCTTTAGTCATTTTTCAATGAAGACTAGCAGAAAGAGTTTCCAAATAAACCTTAAAATACTAAACTGAAAATAATAGAAAATATGAGGAAAGATATAGAACACATTTTCTATCAAGAACTATGTGTAGTTATATACCAAAAAAGGTTGCACTCTATCGTGCCAAAGCAAGTCAATGTGAAATATGAAACATGAATAGCAATATGGCTTTTGAATATTAGAAAAAAATGAATGAGACACTTTGCACAAAATTTGGCCAAATAATGCCTGCCCATACACCAACGTCAAGGTGGTCTCAGAACGTATGGGTCCCTGCCTATGTGAACATACCTCTATTAGGCTGATATCTGAATTCCTGGGTGAATGTGGACACCTCTGTCAGTAAAGCTTGCCTTTTCTGGGTGAGCAGGAACCTGCTATAATTAAAATCACCACATGGTGATGGGCGGAGTGCTCGGTCAGTAAGCTAACATAGAAGTAAAAGAAAACTGACTGGCACATCCAAACCAGTGTGAATTAGGTGCAAACCAGGAGCAGCACCAGGACAGAGGTGTCCACATTCACCCAGGAATTCAGATATCAGCCTAATAGAGGTATGTTCACATAGGCAGGGACCCATACGTTCTGAGACCACCTTGACGTTGGTGTATGGGCAGGCAGTATTTGGCCAAATTTTGTGCAAAGCATCTCATTCATTTTTTTTCTAATATTCAAAAGCCATATTGCTATTCATGTTTCATATTTCACATTGACTTGCTTTGGCACGATAGAGTGCAACCTTTTTTTGTATATTGTCTATGGAGGTAGCTGCTCCTGGTTTGCACCTAATTCACACTGGTTTGGATGTGCCAGTCAGTTTTCTTTTACTTCTATGTTAGCTTACTGACCGAGCACTCCGCCCATCACCATGTGGTGATTTTAATTATAGCAGGTTCCTGCTCACCAGAAAAGGCAAGCTTTACTGACAGAGGTGTCCACATTCACCCAGTAATTCAGATATCAGCCTAATAGAGGTATGTTCACATAGGCAGGGACCCATACGTTCTGAGACCACCTTGACGTTGGTGTATGGGCAGGCATTATTTGGCCAAATTTTGTGCAAAGCGTCTCATTCATTTTATTCTAATATTCAAAAGCCATATTGCTATTCATGTTGCATATTTCACATTGACTTGCTTTGGCACGATAGAGTGCAACCTTTTTTTGTATATTGTCTATGGAGGTAGCTGCTCCTGGTTTGCACCTAATTCACACTGGTTTGGATGTGCCAGTCAGTTTTCTTTTACTTCTATGTTAGCGTACTGACCGAGCACTCCGCCCATCACCATGTGGTGATTTTAATTATAGCAGGATCTGCTCACCAAAAGGCAAGCTTTACTGACAGAGGTGTCCACATTCACCCAGGAATTCAGTTATGCCTAATAGAGGTATGTTCACATAGGCAGGGACCCATACGTTCTAGACCACCTTGACGTTGGTGTATATGGGCAGCATTATTTGGCCAAATTTTGTGCAAAGCGTTCATTCATTTTTTCTAATATTCAAAAGCATATTGCTATTCATATTTCACATTGACTTGCTTTGGCACGATAGAGTGCAACCTTTTTGTATATTGTCTATGGAGGTAGCTGCTCCTGGTTTGCACCTAATTCACACTGGTTTGGATGTGCCAGTCAGTTTTTTTTACTTTATGTTAGCTTACTGACGAGCACTCCGCCATCACCATGTGGTGATTTAATTATAGCAGGTTCCTGCTCACCCAGAAAGGCAAGCTTTACGACAGAGGTGTCCACATTCACCCAGTAATTCAGATATCAGCCTATAGAGGTATGTTCACAATGGCAGGGACCCATACGTTCTGAGACCACCTTGACGTTGGTGTATGGGCAGGCATTATTTGGCCAAATTTTGTGCAAAGCGTCTCATTCATTTTTTTCTAATATTCAAAAGCCATATTGCTATTCATGTTTCATATTTCACATTGACTTGCTTTGGCACGATAGAGTGCAACCTTTTTTTATATATTGTCTATGGAGGTAGCTGCTCCTGGTTTGCACCTAATTCACACTGGTTTGGATGTGCCTGTCAGTTTTCTTTTACTTCTATGTGTAGTTATAGTTCCAACTATAGTATACATTAGAATTAAAACAAGATCATGATACATACTATATTTGTTTTTTAATTTATATATATATTTTTTACATGATTATTTGGGTAGTCATATTGCCAAAGTGACAATTAACAGATTTAAACTGGATGAAGGCTTCATGGACTTTCGGAACATTTAATCTGGCGAAGACTCAATAATACCTGAGCGTTTTGTAGCCATGTCCTGTGATCTGTGCATAGGTCACTGTGGAGGGAGATTGAAGATGTATACTTTGGCAACAAGCTATTTAAGTGGTGGGTAGAGATGAGCGACTTTGCCTCCGGAAGGGTCGAGTCGGGATTCGGACCACCAGACTTTCGCAAAAGTTGAGTCGAACGAAATCGGCCGACTATCGGAAAAAGTCGAAGGTCCAACTGAAACTCGAACGAAACCCAATGCAAGTCAATGGGGAAGAAAAGTCGGCAGGGAGTGTAGAACAGTAATCAATTCCTATTACTTAAGCTTGTCAACCTTAATTTACTTTATAATAATAGTAACACATTGAAGACTGGGGGTTATTTGGCTAAAGTTGTGGGAGGGGCAGTGCTGGCTCCAGGTTTTTGTTGGCCCCGGACAAAAGAGTCTCAGTGGGCCCCTTTAACACATACCACAATTCATGATGCTCCGATACTGCAGAGAAGTATAGGTATAGTACAATGCTAAATACTTCACTTCTTACATTACATGAGTGATATCTATTGTAAATTCTAAAATAGCTTAAAAACGGACAGTATAGTCCTCCATACAGTATTATGGGCACCACATAGTGCGCCATACAGAATGGGCTCCATATAATGCTCCAAACAGAATAGGCCCCATATGTGCTCCATATGATGCTCCATATATAATGGGCTCCATGTGATGCCCCATAAATAATGAACCCTATATTATGCTCTAGTATATGATGGGCCCCATATATGATGCTCCAGTGTATGATGAGCCCCATATAATGCTACAATTATAATGGTCCCCATATATAATGCTCCATATATAATGGGCTCCAAGTGATGCCCCATAAATAATGAACCCCATATGATGCTCTAGTATTTGATGGGCCCCATATATGATGCTCCAGTGTATGATGAGCCCCATATAATGCTCCAAATATAATGGTCTCCATATGTAATGCTACATATGTAATGGGCTCCATGTGATGCCCCATAAATAATGAACCCCATATGATGCTCTAGTATTGATGGGCCCCATATATGATGATCCAGTGTATAATGGGCCCTATTTATCATGCTCAAGTGTATGATGGGCCCCATATATAAGGCTCCCCATATATTGCTCCAAACATAAAAAAATGAAGTACTTCTATTCACTGGGCACTGCTCTACTCTGGACTCCTCAGCGTCGCCATCTACCAGCTCTCTGCACTGTGACTGTTCAGGCAGAGGGCGCACAGACGTGACGTCATCGCACTCTCTGACCTGAATGTCACTGTCAGGAAACGCGGAAGACGTCACAGCAGTGGAGCAGGGAAAAGTAAATATTGCAAGTGCTGGGGCCCTGAGCAAGCAGGGGGGACCCACTCGTGGGCGCCAGCACTGGCACAGGGCCCCCCATAGTAAGCCGGTGTCTTTGACCAGCGAGTGGGACCCCCCACCTGCTCAGGGCCCCGGCACTTGCCCGAGTGCACCAGGTGCTGACGCCAGCCCTGGGGGGGTACAGGCCAGATAGGGAGGTGGAAAAACTGGCATATGTTGAGGTGTAGGCAGCTGCAAATGAAGGAATTGGAGAAGTCAGAGGAGAAGGAGGACAAAGCGAGCCATTTTGCTGGCAACCTATGTGTAATCAGGGGAAGGTGGTACAAAATCTTTTGAAACCCAGGCATGGTTCATTTTAATGAAGGTGAGATCACCAACATTTTGGGTCAGCAGCCGGGTCCTTCTTTCTGTCAGGATTGATCCAGCAGCACTGAAGGCTCTTTCTGATAGCATACTACCAGCAGGGCAAGCAAACTCCTGTAAGGCATATTGTGCCAATTCAGGCCAGGTGTCCAGTTTACAGGCCCAGTAGTCAAAGGGGAATGAACTGTGAGGGAGAACATCGATAGGGGAGGAGAGGTCATTTTGAACCATAGTTGACAACTGCTGTCTCCTATCTGTTGCAATCGATTCAGTATTAACAGTCGTGTGAGCGGTACTCGAGAAATCAGTCCACAACATGGTCATGAAACCCCTGTCTCAACACCACTTGGCTGTGTGCACTACGAACACCTCTTCCATGTTGCCCAGTACGGCTCGTGGTAGAACCTGCACTGCTACTGTGTGCTGGGAATGCCTCTAACAAACGGTTTACCAGAGTTGCTTGTTTGTTCACCAATATTAGCTCTAGGATCTCCTGTGGCACGATGTTCTGTAATTTGCCTTCATAGTGTGGATCGAGAATGCTGGCCAACCAGTAGTCGCCATCCTTCATAATTTTGGCAATGTGGAGGTCTCTTTTTAGGATCCGCAATACATAATCACACATGTGGTCCAATGTTCCAGGTGTCAATGATGCACTGCCAGTGGTGGGTGGAGGAGCACTTTCTGGCAAATCCACATCCCTCCAGTAACGCACCAACACTGTACCTGATCTTGGCAAGCCAACATTTTCTCTTGCCCCTGAGAAGCATCCTCCTCCCCAAAATAATCATCCCCCTCATCCTCCTCCTCTTCCTCTTCTTCCTCCACTTCGTCCAGGACAGTTCCCTGAGCAGACAATGGCTGACTGTCATCAAGGCTTCCCTCCTCCTCTTCCTCCTCCGCTGCAGACGCCTGATCCTTAATGTGCATCAAAGTTTGCATGAGCAGACACATAAGTGGGATGCTCATGCTTATGATCACATCGTCTGCACTTACCAGCTGTGTGCATTCCTCAAAACACTGAGGACTTTACAGACGTTTTTCAGCTTTGACCACTGCCCACCCGACAACTCCATGTCTGCCCTCAAACTGCCTGCCCGTGTATTCTCCCACAATTGCATGACAGCTTGCCGCTGTTCGCATAGCCTCTCACCCATGTGCATGGTGGAGTTCCACCTTGTTGCAACGTTAATGATTAGGCGGTGCTTGGGGAGGTGGAGCAATCGCTGCAGCCTCTGCATACGACTGGAGTCTACAGGCGAGCGATGAATGTGCGAGCACAGTCTTCAACCTTATGGAGCAGGGCTGTTAACTTGAGAGCTGCATATGGGGGAACTAGCGGTGGACATGGCGGACTGAGAGGGGGTTGGTGATGGTGGTGGTGGTGGCCTAGAATCAGTCTTTCGTTTCAAAAACATTGTGATTCCCTGACTGCTTTGGCCTTGCGACGACACCTCAACATTTCTTGCTGGTGATGTGCTAACTGGTGGGCTTACAGTGTGGGAAGCGATGTAGCATTGCTGGCTACCTTCAGTCGGAGCAGGTGCACATGTGCTACCTGAGGTTTTGTAGTCCGTCCATGCTTGCAAAAGCATTGTGTTTAAATGTGTAAGCATGCAACTGCTATTCAAATTTCGGAGATTTTTCCCACGGCTAAAGATCCTTCCGCACTTCTTTCAGACAACCTTTGCCTCATCAACAGGATTTTCGTCAAAAAAGTGCCACACTGCACTCTTCCTACTCTGGGATAAATTTTCAGGGCTTGCACGCTGTGCTAATTTGACCATCTGGTCAAGCTGTCCTGCAACTCTTTTTGTTTTTTTAACACGTTTTTGGACTGCTACAGGCCTGCCAGATAGCCGCAGCTGCAATGTCAATCCTTCTCCTCTTCTGAGCTATTTCCAGCGGTACCCTCTTCCCCAATGGATGCCAATCCGGGTCAACAACTGGGTCATCCATCACCTCCTCTTCAATTTCATCTTTACCTTCCTCTGTGGTCACCATGTAAGGTGGTATAATATGCAGGAAGGGGCACCTGAGGTTTATCAGGGTCAGATTCTGGCTCAGTAGATAACAAGGGCAATGTAGTGCTCTGGGTGAATGTACCAGCAGAATCATATAGCAGTTGCTTTGCATCAGTGCACTCCATATCAGATTCATCTTGGACTGAGAAATTCAGGATTTGACTTGATAATCCAGGCATGGTATGTGAAAAGAGCTCCAGGGAGTAATCTGAAGTGTGGCCTGCCGCATCCTTCACTTTTGGTGAGGGTGAATGACACAAGGAAAGGTGTTGTTCCTGACCAGGAGCCTGCACTGATGACTCAGTTCTTGCATTTTTTGAAACTTCCTAAGAGGAGGTGATAGAGCTGGAGGCTGTTTCGGCAATGTAAGCCAAAACCTGTTCCTGATGCTCCTGCTTTAAAAGTGGTTTACCTACTCCAGAAAAGGGAGCCTTCCAGGTTATATATATAGCCCACACAGTATATAGCACAGCCCACATAGTATATTGCACGGCCCATATACAGTTAGGTCCATAAATATTTGGACAGAGACAACATTTATCTAATTTTGGTTCTAGACATTACCACAATGAATTTGAAACAAAACAAATCAGATGCAGTTGAAGTTCAGACTTTCAGCTTTCATTTGAGGGTATCCACATTAAAATTGGATAAAGGGTTTAGGAGTTTCAGCTCCTTAACATGTGCCACCCTGTTTTTAAAGGGACCAAAAGTAATTGGACAATTGACTCCAAGGCTATTTCATGGACAGGTGTGGGCAATCCCTTCGTTATGTCATTCTCAATTAAGCAGATAAAAGGGCTGGAGTTGATTTGAGGTGTGGTGTTTGCATTTGGAAGGTTTTGCTGTGAAGGAAACATGTTGTCACAGGAGCTCTCCATGCAGGTGAAACAAGCCATCCTTAAGCTGCAAGAACAGAAAATAACCCATCCAAGAAATTGCTACAACATTAGAAGTGGCAAAATCTACAATTTGGTACATCCTGAGAAAGAAAGAAAGCACTGGTGAACTCATCAATCCAAAAAGACCTGGGAGCCCACGGAAGACAACAGTGGTGGACGATCGCCGCATACTTTCTTTGGTGAAGAAGAACCCGTTCACAACATCAACTGAAGTCCAGAACACTCTCAGTGAAGTAGGTGTATCTGTCTCTAAGTCAACAGTAAAGAGAAGACTCCATGAAAGTAAATACAAAGGGTTCACATCTAGATGCAAACCATTCATCAATTCCAAAAATAGACAGGCCAGAGTTAAATTTGCAGAAAAACACCTCCAGAAGCCAGCTCAGTTCTGGAAAAGTATTCTATGGACAGATGAGACAAAGATCAACCTGTACCAGAATGATGGGAAGCCAAAAGTTTGGAGAAGAAAGGGAACGGCACATGATCCAAGGCACACCACATCCTCTGTAAAACATGGTGGAGGCAACGTGATGGCATGGCCATGCATGGCTTTCAATGGCACTGGGTCACTTGTGTTTATTGATGACATAACAGCAGACAAGAGTAGCCGGATGAATTCTGAAGTGTACCGGGATATACTTTCAGCCCAGATTCAGCCAAATGCTGCAAACTTGATTGGACGGCGCTTCATAGTACAGATGGATAATGACCCCAAGCATACAGCCAAAGCTACACAGGAGTTCATGAGTGCAAAAAAGTGGAACATTCTTCAATGGCCAAGTCAATCACCAGATATTAACCCAATTGAGCATGCATTTCACTTGCTCAAATCCAGACTTAAGAGGGAAAGACCCACAAACAAGCAAGACCTGAAGGCTGCGGCTGTAAAGGCCTGGCAAAGCATTAAGAAGGAGGAAACCCAGCGTTTGGTGATGTCCATGGGTTCCAGACTTAAGGCAGTGATTGCCTCCAAAGGATTCGCCACAAAATTTTGAAAATAAAAATATTTTGTTTGGGTTATGTTTATTTGTCCAATTACTTTTGACCTCCTAAAATGTGGAGTGTTTGTAAAGAAATGTGTACAATTCCTACATTTTCTAACACTTTATTTTTGTTCAACCCTTAAAATTAAATGTTACAATCTGCACTTGAATTCTGTTGTAGAGGTTTCATTTCAAATCCATTGTGGTGGCATGCAGAGCCCAACTCGCGAAAATTGTGTCACTGTCCAAATATTTCTGGCCCTGAACTGTAGTATACTGCACGGCACACATGGTATATTGCGCGACCCATATAGTATATTGCGCGGCCCATATAGTATATAGCGCGGCCCATATAGTGTATAGCAGGGCCCATATAACACAGCCCTCATCCCCCCCCGTAATGACCCCACAGCCCTGTTACTCAGACATTAAAAAAAACACACTCCTCACCTCTCCTCGTGCCTGCGCTGCTCCCGGCTTCTGTCTCCTGTCTGCCCTGCACACAGTGAGTGAGTGATTACGTCATCGCGCACTCGCTGTGTCAGAGGCAGAGCGGAGAATGATGGGAGAGGGAGCTTCAGCTGAAGCTCTCTCCTCCATCATTGCTTTGAACTGTACCTGCGGACGCGGTTTGTTTGCTATATTTTGCAGATATACATGCAATAAATCACACATTGAATCAAGTTTAGTGCCAGATTCTTTAATATACAGTCACGGTGTGGGAACCTATCTAGGCACCCTCTCACCATTTGGCTGTGCACACGCTGTTGTTTTACTGCCCACTGACAAAGACATGAACAGTCTATAATTTTAAGGGTAGGTTAATTTTAACATTGAGAGATAGAATATCAAAAATAAAATCCAGAAAATCATATTGTATAAATTATATAAATTTATTTGCTTTTTGCAGTGAGAAACAAGTATTTGATCCTTCTGGCAAACAAGACTTAATACTTGGTGGCAAAACCCTTGCTGGCAAGCACAGCAGTCTGAGGTTTGCCCACAAGTCAGGAGGAATTTTGGTCCACTCCTCTGTGCAGATCATATCTAAATAATTAAGATTTTGAGACTGTCACTTGGCAACTCGGAGCTTCAACTCCCTCCATAAATTTTCTATGGGATTAAGGTCTGGAGAATGGCTAGGCCACTCCATCACCTTAATATGCTTCATTTTGAGCCACTCCTTTGTTGCCTTGGCTGTATACTTTGGGCTATTGTCTTGCTGTACGACCCAGCCAGGACTCATTTTTAATGTCCTGGTGGAGACCCAGCCAGGACTCATTTTTAATGTCCTGGTGGAGGGAAGGAAGTTGTCACTCAGGATTTTATGGTGCATGGCTCCATCCATTCTTCCATTGATGCGGTGAAATAGTCCTGTGCCCTTAGCAGAGAAACACCCAAAAAACATAATCTTTCAACCTGCATGCTTGACAGTGGGGACGGTGTTCTTTGGTTCATAGGCAGCATTAAACTTCCTCCAAACACGAAGAGTTAACGCCAAAGAGCTCAATTTTTGTCTTATCTGACCACAGCATCTTCTCCCAATCACTCACAGAATCATCCAGGTGTTCATTGGCAAACTTCAGACTGGCCTGCACATGTGCCTTCTTGAGCAGGGGGACCTTGAGGGCAATGCAAGATTTTAAACCTTTATGGCATAATGTGTTACCAATGGTTTTCTTGTTGACTGTGGTCCCAGCCGCCTTGAGATCATTAACAAGTTCCCCCGTGTGGTTTTAGGCTGATCTCTCACCTTCCTCATGATCAAGAATAGCCCACAAGGTGAGATTTTGCATGGTGCCCCAGATCAATATCGATTGACAGTCATTTTGTATTTCTTCCATTTTCTTACTATTGCATCAACAGTTGTCTCCTTCTCACCCAGTTCCTTACCTATGGTTATGTAGCTCATTCCAGCTTTGTGCTCTATGGTCTTGCAAATATTGTAGAGGTTAGAGTCTGACTGATTAATCAAGTCTGTGGACAGGAGTGTTTTTATTAAGGTGACTATGTGACAGATGCCTTTAATGCAGGTGAAGAGTTGATTAGGAGTGTCTAAATGGTCTGTAGGAGCAAGAACTCTTAATGCTTGGTAGAGGATCAAACACTTTTTTCACACTGCAAAATGCAAATAAATTTATATAATTTATACAATGTGATTTTCTGGGTTTTATTTTTGTTATTCCATCTCTCAATTTTAACATTAACCTACTCTTAAAATTATAGACTCTTAATGTATTTGTCAGTGGGCAATCTTGCAAAATCAGCGAGGAATCAAATACTTAGTTCCTTCACTTTAACACTAGAACTACTGATGGAGTCATTTTGACTCCTTTCGTTTTTTATTTCTCTTCTGTGACTACATTTTTCAGAATTCCGGCTTGAAACTCTGGTGACTTTTCCTCAAATATGATGTGAAAAAAGATTTTGTGAGAATAAATAATTTTGGTGAAAAATTTGCGCGTTTTTTTCAAAATTTACCAAGAACTACTGAAGGGAGTCATTTTGACTCCCTACTATATTTTGAGGTCCTTTTGTCACTAAATATTGCTATACAGTTTTGTGCATAATTTTTTCACTCTGTCTTATTTACCCTGATGTTTATATAGGTGTAGTTCAATTTACATGTCAACTTTTCACATTTTCCTTGTGTTTTACCTGCTTGTATTACTGTGTAATGCTGAACAAAATAGCTTGTTTACTCTAGGCTCTTATCTTATGCTAAATTTTGATTCATATATATTGACACATATAAAGAACTGTACGCTTGCAGAAGCATGCAGGAACAATAATTTACAGTTTACTCTATCTGATGAGGAGCTAGATGCATTCATTGCGATATTCTATGCTCGTGAAATATCTGGCACGAACCGTCACTCGATTAGCAGTATTTGGTGTAATGACTGGGGAATACCGTTTTGCAAAGCGACAATGTCTAGGGACCGCTTTGTTGAAATTATGAGGTTTCTCAGATTTGATGAGAAATCTACTCGATCGGAGAGACTGCAAACGGACAAGTTTGCTCTATTTTCTACTGTGTGGGACAGGTTTATTGAAAATTGTATTGCGTGTTACAAACCTGGCCCATACATAACGGTGGATGAGCAACTTTTCCCAAGCAAAACTAGGTGTCCATTCACGCAGTACATGCCTTCCAAACCAGATAAATATGGCACAATCTTCAGTTGTTGTTTATATGTGTGCACTTGAATAAAAAAAAATGTTTGAAAACGTCTTTTTATAAATTATTGTTATTTTCTGTAGAAAAATAAGAAAAGCAGAAAAAAAAACAATCAAAAGCTTTTACTGTTGGATCTCACAATAATAATACATTACAAAAAATATAATTATTAATAAATAACCCACAAAT
This sequence comes from Oophaga sylvatica, assembly GCA_033576555.1. Classification (NCBI taxonomy): domain Eukaryota; kingdom Metazoa; phylum Chordata; class Amphibia; order Anura; family Dendrobatidae; genus Oophaga; species Oophaga sylvatica. The sequence goes on from JARQOD010002390.1 coordinate 66,792, forward strand.
GAAACTCTAAAAATAAACGAAAACAAGCAAGGAGTCAAAATGACTCCTTTCAGTAGTTTTGGGGGGTCACGAGTCAGTAGTCCTAGTGTTAAGTGTTTGTTTCAGAACTTTCTAACAGAACACCTTTATTGTGCTGCTGGGGGGGACTACAGTTCCAGATACTCTAGCGAGGACTGCTGAGAGGAGAGTGAGCTGCCTTTAAGTCGAAGGCTGCAGATAATTCATAGTTAAGTGCAATATCATAGGTGTGATAACCTGTGTAACTGTGATAGAGAATTATATGTTTGTTGTATATCTGGAAGCAGATTAATAATTTTTTAAAGAAAAAATACACGGGGAAGCATTTGATTGTCCCATGTGATCGGTTATCTGAAGTAAGTGTTTGCTTCAGAATCTTCTAATAGAAACACCTGCACTGTGCTATTGGGTGGACTCTAAGCAAGGACGGCTGAGGGAGAGAGGGCTGCCTTTAAGTTAGTTAAATGCAATTTCATAGTTTAACACAAGAACATACTTTGTTTTTTCCTTACTGTCTCCAATGTTTTTTTTTCTGCTTTTATCTGTACAGTTATCACCATAGAATATGTGCTCCATGTACAATGCCTTCAGGAATGCATCTTGTGATTTATACCTTTATGCATGCTTGAACAGCCGTTTGAGGGTGAAAATGTCTGCACTCGATGTCAGTGATTTACATGTTTGGAAGCCCAGGTAATATGCAGCTTGCAACACTCAGGAGCATTGCAGACCTGGAGAGGAGTTTAGAGATCACTTAGCATGCTCTGGCTGGGGCCAGTGATATGGAGAAGAGTGGAGGTAGAGAAGATCAGGAAAGGAAAAGTACGTAGTGGGTATATGTTACAAGAAGGGGTAGGGGGAAAAGTGCCAGGGAGCCCAGTCCTGATCTGGCACAACCTAGTAAATTAGCCTGTTTGGCTGATATTATGAATGCAAGCCCAGGACTGGAAACACTACAGCATGACTTTGATCCTAGCAACAAGGGAAAATGACTGCTGTAGGAAGGAGGGAAATAGAAGTGCAGCAAAAGAAAGTCAGATGTTGTGGTAGGGGACTCTATAATTAGGTGGACAGACAGGGTCATCGGCTCCGAGACCGTGAATCCCAAACAGTGTGTCCTCAGTCTGGTGCTCAGGTTCGACATATTGTGGATTGGATAGACAGATTGCTGGGTACAGCTGGGGAAAACCCAGTGGTCATGGTACATACCAGTAACAATGACAAAGTTAGAGGGATGGTAGGACCTTAAGAATGATTACAGGGAACTAACAGAGAAGCTGTAGTCAAGGACATCCAAGGTGTGTTTTCAGAAATACTGCCAGCAACACGAGCGTCACTAGAAAGACAGTGCAATCTTATGGAGATATATAAGTGACTTAGAAATTGGTGCAGGAAGGAAGGGTATGGGTTTCCGGAGAACTGGGCTAACATCTCTGTCGGCTACAGGCTCTAAGGTAGGGACAGGCTGCACCTCAATGGGGAGAATGCAGGCTTGGGGAAAAAATGGTAAGATGAAAGAGCTTTTAAACTAGGATCTGGGAGGAGGGAGAGTAGTTGTGCTATTAAGGGGATAGATAGAGTAGACAGAGAGAGGGAGGCAGTAGTGGTAAATGAGGATTTAAGGTGGCCTGGGATATGCAAGGAAAGCAGGGAGCTGAGAAGGAGTAACAAATGTGCTAATAATGTTTAAATGTCTGCTGTCAAATGCAAGAAGTCTCACAAACAAAATGAATAAACTAGAGACTCTTATGTCGGTCACAGAATGCAATGTGGTGGGGCATTACAGAAACCTGGCTTGATGAAAGCCATGACAGTGTAACAAACATAGAGTTAGGGTATGTTTCCACTGTAAGGAAACGCTGCTTGTTTGACGCTGTGTACAGCCACAGCGTCAAACACGCAGCGTCTAGATGTTACAGCAAAGTAGAGAGGATTTCATGAAATCCCATCTCCACTATGCATTAAAACACGCAGGCGGTAGGACCTGCGTAAACGGACATGCGGTTCGTCTTTTCAGATCGCAGCATGTCCTTTTACCTTGCGGCGATGCTCCATCGCCGCAAAGTAAGTAGCAAGTCCTATCTAGCGCTGCGATGATTCCGGATGTGTTCAATAAGCACATCCGGATTCACCGCGCGTTCAGAAGGGGCAGGGCTTTGGGCGGAGTGGACTTTCCTCTGTCCAAAACGCCAGGTTTCCTTAACGTGGAACCATACCCTTACATTACATTTAGAAAAGGGGAGGAAAGATACAAAAAGGTGGAGGGTGTGCATCTTCATAAAAAACCTAATTAAAACCTGTGCTCAATGAAGACATTGGGGGGACTTACAGCAATGTAGAGTCACTATAGTTAAATGTCTATGGGGATGGCAATAATGGAAAGCTGCTAATTGGAGTTTGCTGCAAGCTTCCAATACAGCTGAACAGGCAGAGGAGGAAATGCTAAATAAATTAAAAAGGCATCAAAAGAGTAATAGGGTTCTTATAATGGGTTTTAACTATCCAGACATTCAATGGGATATAGAATCGTTGAGCTGTGCTAAAAGCTACAATTTCTCATATGCAGTTCGGACCATTACATCTCTCAGCTGGTAGATGAACCAACCAGGGGAGGTAATCTGCTGGATTTGTTCTGTCGAAATAGATAGATACAATTTCAGATTCGTTCGGGAGCCTTTGGGTGCAAATGATTATAAATGGTAAGTTTCAATGTATTTTCAATCAAACATTCAAAAGAGTAAATGCCAAAACCTGGAACTTTAGGAAAGCTGATTTTTTAAAAATTAAGGGAAAAGTTAATAATGTAGATGGGAAAATATGGTAATGGGGTATCAAAGATAAATTGGCATTTTTTTAAAGGAAATACCACTTGATCCTGCAGAAAACTATACCATTGGTACAAAAAAGTCAAGGAAAAAAAAAATAAACCATATGATAAATAAGAAGTACAAAGTTTTAATAAGCAAAAACAAAGGGCATCAAAATCTTGAAGCCGAGACTACTGAAATTGCATTTAAAGGGTATTAAAAGCTCTAAATAAAAATATAAAAAAGAAATCAGCTAGCAAAGTTATTACAGGAAAAATGGCTAACATTTAAAATAAATCCCAAAATTTTATAAATACATCAATGCCAAAAAGAAAAAATGAGAGGGGATGGCTCCTAAAAAGAGGAAAAAAGCTAGATAATAATAAAAGAAAAAAGGGGCTGATTTTGTGAATGGACTTGAGATGAGTTGGGGCAGAGGTCCCTCTGGTGGTTAAAGGGTAGGACTGCCGTAAAAATTTTTGGGATTGGGAATAAAAGGGGTTACTGACTGGTCTTTTAAGGGGCCCCTTCCCCCCAGGGTTTTCCCGTGATCAAAGTTTGGTCTCAAAACCTTTTTTCCTGTTTCCTTTGTAGCCCTGTGTCGTGTTGCATCTCCGTAAAGATAAAACATTTTTTTTTTTTTGTTTTTGGCTTGTTTTTGCATTTTGTCCCCCCACTTCTTGGGGGCCTTCGGGTCCCTCCCGGGGGGTTTTGCCCTCTCGTTTTTTTCAGCCCCCGAGTTTTTTACTTTTGCTTTTTCCAGTTTTTTCAGTGGTGTGTTTTGTTTTTTTTACACCGAGAACTAATTTAGGGGGGAGGGTGTGTGATTCAGGTTTTTTTTTTAAATTAGTTTTTGGGGCTTTTCGGTTTTTTTTTGGGGGTTCAGTAAGTCCCCCCCTTTCCCCATCCTTTTTATTTAGATGTTTGGGCCCAACGTTTGTCATATATTTTTTGTCTGTGTATTTTTTCTTTTGTCTAACCCCTTTTTCATTTTTGGGGGGTTTCTATGTTCTTTGGCATCTGCTCCGGGGCAGATAGCTTTCTCTTTCTTCTTTGGTATAGTTGTTTTCAGGCTTTGCGAGGCGTTAGGACAACGTAGGAACCCCCCCCCGGGCCTGTTTAGTTGTGGTGGTTAGTCAGGGTACTGAAATTATGTTTCCCCCAATGCTCGGTGTTCCTTTTTTCCTGCCCCCCTCATACCAAATATAACAGTATCAGGGCCCAAAATGAAAATTATATGGTATCACAGAAGGGAAAAAAAAATGAAAAAAAAAAAAAAAAAAGGTTGTCAGAGTTGCAGGATATTTTTTTTTTGTTGCTTTTTTTTTTTTCCCTTGTATCTCTGGGTGTGGGGAGGTTTTTTCTCAAAATGGAGTTACATTGTGGGGCCGTGTGGACGTTTCCCCATGGGTTCCGAGTATTGCCCCCTTTGCTAGGTTGCTGTTGTGGAACCTAGGATTCCCTGCCAGATTTTTTTTTGGGGGGTCGGCCAATTTTGAATTTCAAAATAATTGTAATTTTTTTTCCCTTTTAAAATCTAAGTCCCCAGGGGAGCGCAGCAGGTTCAAATTGGCATCTCTCTCCTGGCGGCGATCCTCGGATTGGGCTTTTTCTCTGACACCGGGGATCCTGTTTTGAGTGATGTTGATGCTTTTTTCGGGCCTTGGGGTTATTGTCGATGCCCCTAATGTCATGATCAAGTGAAAAAGCCTTGTTGGCATTAAATCAGGGGTTTTTTCCCGCTGAGTTATACTGTCGATTTTCCGGTGGGCAGCCTCCCCAAAGGAAGCGACGTTTGGCGCCCTTTTTCGGAAGGGTCTGTCGATAAAAAAGGATGTTTGGGGGTGGGATTCCCTTCCCCTTGGTCTAATGATTCTATGTCATTAGCGATTCAATTGCAGACTTTGGTGGGGGGAAAAGTATGGGGAATAGGTTGCCTTGGAACCTGCTTCTGAACCCTCGGGATAGAGGGTTTTTGGGGCCCGGTCTGATTTCGAAAGCGAAGGGTTATGTTTTACTGTGGTGAGCCTCTCTGCTATTTCAGTCTGCCCTAAGGGGGGGGAAAACTTTTTCGGCTCGTTGTCTTGGGCCTGTTCAGACTAAGTTTTTTAACGTTATTGATATGCTTCTCCCCTCATTTTTGCTCAGGCTTTGTTGATTTGGGAGCAGCTTTTAACCTGAGGATTTTGATTTTGCTAAACTTTCGGTTTCCCTTGATCCCCTACAGAAGTCTATTCCCTATGGGGACGTGCTCCCCCCTTTTGGTGAGAAAACCTCAGTTCTCTACCAGGGTAATGGGGTTGAACCTGATATCAGGAGAGCTGCAAATTTTTGGTTCTGTTTTAATTGCATGAAATTTTCGTGTGGGTTTCCCTTGGTTACAGTTCATAATTGTTTTTTGGGTTGGAAAATTTGTCTGTAACCAGTTGGGGTGCCCTGTGTTAATACCAACACCTGTTTTTTCTGCCCCCCTCAGGCTCAGGATGTTCCGATTTTTTTTGATTTTTCTGATGTGTTTTTTTCGAAAGTAAATCTGCATCCTTCCCCCCATGGACTATGATGCGCTATTGAATTTGCCCGGAGTTAAATTCCCAAAGGGCCTTTTTTAATTGTTGTACCGAAAAAGAGCTATGCGGTCTTATTCAGGGGGGATTGGGAAGGGTCATATCAGACCCCCCTCTTCACCTTAGTGCGGTTTTTCTTTTGGCCAAAAAGGTGGTTATTAGGCGGTGTTTATTATCGTCTTTTGAAAAAAAATTATGTGAAATATCAAATCCGTTCCCTTTTTTTTTACCTGTTTTCCAGGGGGAAAACGCTATTGGTTTAAAGCTTGACCTCAGGGGGGAAAAAAAACCCTTTTTGCTTTTAAACACGGGGGTGAAGGAAAGACGGATTTAACCCCCCTGGGGCTTTTTTAGTCCCTTTTATGCCTTTGGGGGCATAATGCCCTTCTGTCTTCCCGTCCTTATGAAAGACTTTTTTTAGGGTTTTGTGGAAAAAATTTTGATTGTTTATTTGGATGAAATTTTATTTTTTCTAATGATGGGACTTCATGGAAACATGTTCGAATGTATTCCAATTTTGAGAGAGAAAGTCTGTATGTGAAGGGATAAAAGTGTTTTTTTTGGGTCAGGGATCCTTTTTGGGTTTATTTTGCCCCATCTGTTATTAAAAAAGGGCCCGGTCAAGGTTCAGGCCATTGTGATTGGGCCAACCTACTTCATTAAAGGCTTTCAAATTTTTTTTGGGTTTTGCCAATTTTATCGTAAATTTTTGGGGTAATTTCTGGTTAGGTAAACATTAACTGTTTGACCAAAAGGGTTTGATGTGGTGAATTGGCCTCCTGAGGCTCTCTGCATTTCAGGAATTAAGAGAGTTTCCCTTCTGCTCTGTTTCTTTGTATGTTTCTCTGCCATTTCAGGTGGAGGTTGTGCCCCTGAAATTGGGGCAGGTGGTTTTGTCCCAAAAAGATCCAGGACCCCAAAAAGAAACCCCTTGGGCCTTTTTTTCGAAAATTTTCTTTTTAAAGTAATTATGAGTTGGAAAAAGGGGTTTTTGGCCATAAAAATGGGCTTTTGAAGAGGGAGATTTTGGTGGGGGGAGCCAAAAATAGGTGGTGGTCCTTACGGACAAGAATTGGTTTATCTGGAATCGCCAAGGACTTAATTTTTGACGGGCAGGTGGGCCGTTTTCACACTTTTAATTTTTTTCGGTTTTTTTTTTCTGGCACAAAGAATGTTAAGGCGGAGCCCTCTCGAGGGTTTCCTTGCGGACTCCCTGAGGATCTGATCCTTCGTTATTTTGAAAGAAGGTGTAGTTTTTCCGCCTTTTTCCCCCAATTTTTGGGACTGGCTTGGGGGGGGTGTCGGAGGATAGCCGAGCGCCCCCCCTTTGGGAAATTGTTTCCCCCGGACCAGTGGAAAAAGAGTGTGATGCTGAGATTCATTGTTCCCGGGGCGGTATCCCGGAATTTTTGGTACCAGAGTTTGGTTAGTCGGCCTTTTTTGGTTTTGGTTTACTTGTCTCGTGATGTCAGGGAATTTGTGCGCCCTGGGACTTGCTCTCGCTCCAAGCCTTGCCTCGTTAGTGGTTTTTGACCCCTTTGCCTGCCCCAAGAGCCAGGGCCCCCATATCTCTATGGATTTTTTTCCGCCCCCCTGTTTCAGAGAATCCGTCATCGGGTGTTTTGTGATAGGTTTTCCAAGTGTACTCTTGTGCCATTACCTAAGTTGCCTTCCTCCTCTGAATTGGTGCCTTTTTCCTTCAGCAGTGGTTCGTTTACCGGCATTCCTGAGAACATTGTGTCTGAAGAGGAGTCCAGTTTGCTTCCAATTTTTGGAGGACCTTTTGTTCTAAGCTTGGTGTTCAGTTGTCTTTCTCCTCGGCGTTTCATCCTCAGACCAATGGTCAAACTGAGAGAACAAAACCGACATTGGAGACTTATCTAAGATGCTTTGTGTCTGCCTGATCAGGATGACTGGGTCTCTTTTTTGCCTTTGGCTGTTTGCTCTTAATAATAGGCTAGCTCTGCCACTTTGATGTCTCCATTTTTCTGAATTCTGGGTTTCACCCTCGATTTTCTTCAGGACAGACGGAGGCTTCTGCCTGTCCAGGGTGTTGACTCTGTTGTGGAGCGTATGCAACAGATTTGGGACCAGGTAGTGGAGAGGTTGTCCCTCTCTCAGGAGAGGGCCCGCGGTTTGCTAACCGGCATAGGACTGATGGTACTCGGTTTAAAGTGGGGGGACTTGGTCTGGCTGTCCTCAAAAAATATTTCCTATGGAGTGGCATTCCCTAATTTAAGCCTAGGTTCATTGGACCTTATAAGATCATGGAGATTTTTAATCCTGTTTCTTTTCGTTTGCTTCTTCCAGGGACATTTAAGATCCATAACGTGTTCCCCAATCCTTGTTAAAGGGTTTGTTCAGCCAGTGGTTCTACTGCTTTGCCTCCTGACCCGTTCTGGTTGAGGGCAATATGGAGTTTGTGGTTGAGAAAATATTGGTTCTCGTTTTTCTAGACGGAAACTCCAGTATTTGGTTAAGTGGAGAGGTTATGGTCAGGAAGACAATACTTGGGTGTTTGCTTCAGACATCCATGCTAGGAGACTCATCCGTGCGTATCATAGAACTCACCTGACCGACCGGTTGCTCAAGTGAGGGTTCGGTGACCCTACTCAAGGGGGGGGTACTGTTGTGAATGGACTTGAGATGAGTTTGAGCAGAGGCTCCCTCTGGTGGTTTCAAGCGGGTACTGGGACTGTCCAGTGAAGATTGTGAGGATTGGGAATCAGGTGTTACTGATGGTTTTAATAAGGGAGTCGCCTTCCCATCAGGTTGCCGGTGATCAATTGTTCTGGTCTCAATCCTTGATTCCTGTTTCCTTTGTAGCCTGCTGTGTCGTGTCTGCATCTCCTGCTAACAGATAAGACTTTTCTTCTTTTTGTTTTTGTGCTTGATTTTTGCATTTTGTCTGCACTTCTGTGGGGGCCTTCTGGGTCCCTCCGGGGGCTTTTGCCCTCTCAGTTTAGTTCAGCCACTGATGTTTTGTACTTTTGCTTTTTCCAGTTTTTTCAGTGGCTGCTGTTTTGATTTTGTTACACCAGAGAACTAATTTAGGTGGTAGAGGGTGTGATCTCAGGTGTTTTTGAAATTAGAGAGTTGGTGCTTTTCAGGGTTTTTTGGGATTGCAGTAAGTGCCCTTCCTATCCTTTTCTATTTAGATAGTTTGGGGCCCCAACGTTTGCTCATACTATTTTCTTCTGTGTCAGTATTTCTTCTTGTCTAACCGCCATTACATGTTTGGGGGCTTTCTATGTTCTTTGGGGATTGCTCCAGGGCAGATAGCTTTCCTCTTTTATCTTTAGGTATAGTTAGTTTCTCAGGCTTTGACGAGGCGTCTAGGACCAACGTAGGAACGCTCCACGGCTGCCTCTAGTTGTGGTGGTTAGTCAGGGTACTGCAATCTCATAGATTCCAACTGCTCTGGTGTATTGGCCTTTTTTACCTGCACTCCTCAGCTACCAAATCATAACAGCTGATATATTAAACAAGCACTTTTCATCTGTGTTCAACGTATTCCCATTACAATGAAGATTCAGCAAGGCAAAAATCAAAGTTCAACAAAACCTGATATAACTAGTTTAAACAAAAAAGAAGTACATCTGCATCTGAGCAATTTAAACATTGACAAATCCCCTGCCCAGATGGAATTCATCCACAGATACTGAGGGAATTTAGCTCAAAAATTGACAGACTACTGTATTCTCATATTCTTAGACTCTCTAGTAAAAGGGTTGGTGCCACGGGATTGGAGGATGGTCACATGGTACCATTATTTAAGAAATATAAGAAGGTGGATCCAGGCAACTCTCTCCGGTAAGCCTCACATTAGCAGTGTGCAAATTTTTTTCAGGGCATTATTAAGATGACCTGCAGAAATATATTGTAGATAAAAATATAATAACTGACAACCAGCATGGATTCATGAAAGATAGGACGTGTCTAACTAACATGTTGGGTTTCTATGAGGAGGGGGTAAGTGCAAGTCTGAATGTTTGTAATGCGGCTGATGTAATTTATCTAGACTTTACAAAGGCATTTGATACTGTGCTACTAACAGCCATATACTGCAGCTACAGAAGCAAGGATTGTGTGAAAATATATGCAGATGGGTTATGGTATTGGCTAAATGACAGGAAATATAGTCATCATAAATGATACGTTCTCTAAATGGAATATAGTCGCAGTAGGGACCGCAGGGATCTGTGCTAGGACCAATCTTTTTAACCTCTTTATTAAAGACATTGTGGATGGGATTAAGAGTAAAGTGTCAGTCTTTGCTGATGACACCAGACTATGTAGGGCATTGAAATCTAACCTTGACATTAAAATATTGCAAAACGATCTGAATAAAATGCTGAAATGGGCATAACACTTGGCTAATGAGATTTAATATAGATAAATGTAGAGTAATGCAGCTAGGATGGGAATGATCTAATTGCTGCATAATTAATGCGAGTATTACTTGAACTACAGAACAGGGAGGAAAGACTTGGGTATTTTGGTTACAAGTAAGGGAGCACAGTACTCAATGTAAATCAGTAGTGGGCAAAAGCAAACACAAGTTTAGGATTGCCTTGGTGGCTTGTGGATATATGCAAGATGACATGATACCGGACCTGCCAGTGGTATAGACCATGTGACCGTTAGTTCATTGGCCCATTCTGATCATGTGATCATTGTTTACTTTATTTAGTATTCAATCTGCACCTAGGACCTGCGATATCACTGCACATGTGCCGCAAGTACCATTCTATTGGCCACATTTGACCAGCTGTCGGAGTGGCCGGGTATTTATAGGCGGCGATAATATGACAACTTTTAACCACGCCCCCCTTTGAGGAAAGTGAGCGTCAGGCTCACGAAACGTGCGTCAGGGTTCCTGGACACCTGTGGATATCACAACCTGTACTAGGTTGAGCGATACGATACCGCAAGTATCGGGTATCGGCCGGTATTAGCTCTATCGGCCTTTCGATACTTAGTTCCGATATTTTCGTCTTATCGGATACCGGAATGCGGGATTGTCACTGTCACTGTCAGTGTCCGTCGGTCGGGTCTGTCAGGAGTCAGCGGCACTTACCTGGCAGAAGATCTCGGCGGTCACGGGCTGGACTGCTTCATGGCCGCCATCATCTTTCCCCGGCGGTCACATTGCAGTTTCTCGCGATAACTGAGTGACTGCTGGTATCCCGGCCGTAAAGCAGTCAGTCCGATGACCTCACCGCCGGGGGAAGCAGGTAATCAGCTGTGCTGCGTCGCGATGACAGGCTCTGCCTGTCATTGCGATGTGCAGAGCTGGATCGTCGTGGGACTGTCGTTACTATGGACTGCGTCGGACAGGTGGTATACTGTTGGTTTGTTTTTTTTTCTTTTTTTACAGGAGACGATGGGTCCAGGAATGAGTGTATAATAAAATTAATGAAAACTGTGTTGTCTCTTTTATTTCATTTAAAAGACTTTTTTCTTGCTTTGGTCTTTTTTTTTATACTTTTAAAACTTTGGGATTAATAATGGATCGGTGTCTTATTGACACCTCTCCATTATTAACCGGGCTTATTGTCACCTGCAATCAACGGTGACATTAACCCCTTATTACCCCACTTGCCACCGCTACAGGGCAAGTGGGGAAGAGCCGGGTAAAGTGCCACAATTGGCAATCTTTTGATGCGCCAAATGTGGGGCTGCTGTAGCCTGGTATTATCAGGGCTGTTGAGGGCCAAAATCCATGGGCCTTGACAGTCTTTTAATACCAGGCCGCAGCAGTCTGCATTTTTACTTGGCCTGGTTAACAAAAAATAGGGGGGACCCCTACGCCGTTTTTTTTTTTCGAGGGGATCCCCTATTTTTGTTAACCAGCCAAGCTAAGCAGACTGCTGTGGCCGGTATTATCAGGCTTGCAAGGTCCATGGATATTGGATCCTTACCAGCCTGAAAAACCAGGCCTCAGCGGTCTGCTTCATCTGGCTGGTTAACAAAAAATAGGGGGGACCCCCACGCCAATTTTTTTCGAGGGGATCCCTATTTTTGTTAATCAGCCAAGATATGCAGACTGCTGTGGCTGGTATTATCAGGCTGGCAAGGTCCATGGATCTTGGCTCCTTAACAGCCTGAAAATCCAGGCTCAGCGGTCTGCTTCATCTGGCTGGTTAAAAAAAATAGGGGGGACCCCCGCCATTTTTTATTCGAAAGGGAACCCTATTTTTGTTATCAGTTCCCTCTGACGTCATTGATTGTGTCCCGGCTGATGAAGTGAAAATGGAAAGCAATCAATTAAGCTTTCCCTTCTCTCCTGTCAGCCAGGAGGGAATCATTCATTTGGG